>JASDQU010025496.1:0-29826 GCA_032191745.1 Picea mariana
TGGTCCAAAACCCATGACTAGGGTTGACATCAATGACAACAACCAATCTTCCAACAATCCTTTCCTTTGTGGGGACATTTATTTGCAAAATGACCTATCCTACCATAGTTGAAGAATTTGAAAGGCAGCATACCTTTGTATTTGCATGATCCCTTCTTCAGTCTCTTCACAAATTTTGCTTCAATTTCATCGGGCTCAGAATCCTCATTCTTGTCTGCCTTAAATGATGCTTCTCTAGAGGTGGGTTTATCTTTAACTATTATTATTTCATATGAAGTCAATGTTCATATAAGTTGATCAAACTCCAAGGCTTTTAGATCATTAAGTTCTTCTATCGCAGAGACCTTCGGGTTGAACCTATCTGGAAGAGATCTCAAGATTTTCCGAACTAAAGAAGGTTCCTCAATTGTTTCACCAAGTGCCTTCATTGCATTTACCATTTCTTCTACTCTCAGAAAATATTTTCCAACGGTTTCATCTTCCTTCATCTTCAGTTGTTCAAACTGTATTATGTAGGTTTGAAGCTTGGCATCCTTTACCTTTTCATTACGTTCATAAGTGCTAATGAGTTTGTCCCACATTTCTTTGGAAGTTCCTAGGTGCATAACTTTCATGAATTATTCTTCTGCAAGCCCACTCAAGATAGCATTCATAGCCTTAGCATTGAAGCTAAATTCTATCTTTTCATCCTTATTAGCTAGCACAACTAGCTTTACATAACCAGTGTCTACCACATCCCAAACATCTGCACCTAAATCCATTATGTAGGTTCTCATTCTAACTTTCCAGAAGGAAAAGTTTGTTCCATTGAACAGTGGGGCCTCATTGGTTGAATTTCCTTCATGGATTGACATGTTTAAGCTCTAGGATCTACCTTTAGATAAAAGGGGCCGGATCTGATACCAATTGTTGGACAACTGAGGGGGGGGGTGAATCAGTTGTTACCGTGCTTAAACAATTATGCTTCTCTTAAAATCTTTACAAGGCACTCAATGATGATCACAATAATGTAGGNTACATTATCATACATATGAGCACCAACTCATTGTGAGGCTACAACCTCTGTTTTTGCAAGCTGCAACTTGATGAGAGCACCAACTCTCTGTTTTCTCTAGCACCCACTAGAAGGAAGCACCAACTCCCTGGTTTCTCTAGCACCAACTAGAAGGAAGCACTGACTCCCTGGTTTCTCTAGCACCAACTAGAAGGAAGCTACAACTCCCTGGTTTCTCTAGCACCAACTAGAAGGAAGCACCAACTCCTTGGTTTCTCTAGCACCAACTAGAAGGAAGCTACAACTCCCTATGTTCAAGCACCCACTTGAACCTCTGATTACACCAGTCCTCCCTAGCACATCCCTACCACCCTGGATTATAAATATGAAATATTGAAACCTATTACAATGATATAGTGTTCAATAATAGCTTACCAATCTCATCACTGTTCTGCAAGATTTTGCTACTCAGTATTCCTCACTATCTTCCTACATGCATCTGTTGCCCATTCTGTTCTTCTGCCTTTTGTGCTCGATGTGACATTCCCATTCAATGCACCTTTTGTTTCCTGTCTATTTTAGTTGCTGCACCACCCCTTTACTTCTTCACACCTGCATTACTTCACCTCAGCAACAACAACCTCATCACTTCTCTATGTCGTGTTCTTATATCTTTTGTGCACCTTGTGCATACAATATGCGCAATGCTTCTGCATCTCTTCACAGTGAGTGCTCTGTCTGATCATCATTATGACTTATCAGCTTCTCTGGCAGTTTTCCCATGCGTTTAGCATCATTGGATGTCATGCTGAGATTCCTCGACCTCTCTGGAAATCGAGACTCTTCATCTTCTCTGGCATAGTCGAGCTTATAATTTCTACTTCAATTACAAACTTCAATGCTCATCCACTTGTCAGTCCCTCTAAGAATCATCTTCATTCACTGGAAGAAGCTTGGAGACCCTTCAGCTCCTCTAGTGATCACACAGAGGTCTCTTTGAATCCTTTGGCAGAGACTATCAATGGTTTCCAGCAGTTAGACTGCAAGGAGCAACATTAGCCCTCCGATCATGCCCAAAATCCCCTGCACCGTTGGATTGAATTCATGTGATCTTGCATTTATTTCGCCAATTCGCATTTTGGTATTTCAGGATCCCCGTGGTAAATATTTCGTTACTCTCCATGTCCCGATCCCCAAAACTCTGAAATGGAGCTCCTCTAAACTAGCTCCTTCCTTCATCTTTCGTCGATGTGACCAATGGCTGCGACCACAAGTTGAGCCAAAACGTGTTTCTCGTTTCGACATTTCGAGAGTTTGGCATTCCTATGGTAGAGTTTCTTGACTCTCCATGTCTCGATATCCTTAGCTTCAAAATGGAGTTGGATCAACGGTCCACACTCTAGATGATTTGACGATCCAGATCTCTTCGCGATTTTGCATATCGTGATTTCAGGGTTTGCGACTTCGGGACTCCTATGGTAGGAGTTATTGGCATCTCCATCTTCTGATTTCTGAAACTCTGAAAGGGAGTCGGATCAACAGTCCACACTCTAGATGATTCGACGGTCCAGATCTCTTCGCGATTTCGCATATCGCAATTTCGGGACTCCTGTTGTAAAGAGCCTTGACATTTCCATCTCTCGACATCCGAAATCTCGATAGCCAAAACTTTGAAATGGAGTTTGACAAATACTTCGATCTTGTCATTCGATCATTGTTGCGCTACTGGTCTTCCTGAACTTATCGACTCTGTGTGAGTTGTGTTGCTGGTCTTCCTGAAATTACTTCTATTCCTGTTTTTCCATCTATGCCATCAATGACAGGAATAATCTGATCTTGCCATAGGAATAATCTGATCTTTCCATCAATGACAAGAATACTCTGCCTGTTAAACATGTCAACCATCATACTCTGCCTTATGTATGAAAACATGCCAACATATCTAACCAGGCTAACAAATTTCTAGAGAAAATAGGAATGATAGAACAGATGGAGAATCACAATGTCATAAGGATATTTTGCTCCAAAGAAAATCCTTCTTTTCTCCTGTATCATGTGTCTGATAAATTATTCATTACAGATGTGGCAAGGTAATACAACTTCTGGCTGCATTTTCTCCACAGAAAAGGTAAAAAAACAATTCATCCCCTTGCCATGGAAGATTGGAGATTTCATATTTAGAAACATAAATAAAATTGATGAATTTGTGAATCACTTCAAGAATGTAAATCTAAAGTATGCTTGTTGTCCCTTGACCAAGTTTTGAGGATCCTTGGTCATGTTTGACCTATTTTTGGGACTTCAACAGGCTATCGAAGGTGGAGCGCAAGACGAAGCAAAGATCGCAGGATCTCGGCCCCCTTTTAGGGATTTTTGGGATTTGGGATTATGTAACGGGTATGGGGATGTTGGCCCATGGGTTTACCCATGTTTAGGCCTGATTTTGTAATGTATAAATAGATGCCAAGTGATGTAGTGAGTATGAATGGCTAAGTGTGAATGACAAGTCAGTTGTAAGTGGTGTTGAGTGCAAGTAACAGTTGTAAGTGCTTTGTGCATGTTGTGTGAGAATTGCAAGGCTGAGTGCAAGTGGTTGTAAGGGACTGTATGTAGGCTTTGTGTTGTAACCTAGCTTGGGGAAGGAGGATCTAGCGAGGAGTGCGTAGATCTCCTGTCCTCCGCGAAGTTGATTTGAAGGCTATATGCATGTAAGAAGATTGAAGAAAGCTAATAAAGAAGACGAAGAGTTGGTGGATGTAGCCCTAGGGTGGGGGTGAACCACGTACATCTTGTGTTGTGAATGCTTTGTGCGAGGCGCTAATGTGTTTATGTATTTACTTTCTTAGTGCTTTGATATAGATGAATGATAGGTAGATCTGTTGTTGCTTTGTGCTTAATAGTGAGAGTAAATGTTGGATCTGACCTGTGTGAATGTTCTTAGTGCTTGAATCTGCTAGATATGATCTATTTCATCATGCTAAGTGATGCTAGATGCTAGATCTGGTTGAATACTGTGATTCTTCATAATTAAAGTTTTACCTTCGAAGTAGATATTGGTTAAACATTGATGAGCTATATTACTGAGTGCTTTGTCAAGGTGTTACAATCACATATATGTGTCCCAGCTAAGGTTGCAAACACTAGAGTCCTGCAACCACCCCTGCCTCTACCTCGGGTGAGACTTCATCTGCTTCGCAGGTGTTGTCGAAAGGGTCGGTAGTTAGGGTTTTTTTGGTGCATTGTTGTAGTGTTGAACCTTGGGTTTGCACCTATGCCAACAAATGGTTTTGTTGTCGGGACTGAAACTGTGATTGTTGGGAACTGAGAAAGAACAAGATCTGTGCGAAGATCTGAAGTGAAACTGTGATTGCTGGGAACTGAGAAAGAAGAAGATCTGTGCGAAGATCTGGACTGAAACTGTGATTGTTGGTAACTAAGGAAAGAGAATCTATGTGTGAAGATCTAGCCTGAAATTGTGAAATCTCGGTGCGTAGATCTATCACCCTAGTGCGTAGTATTCTACTCAATCTATGAAGCTCTGTGCTAAGAAAAGAATCATGATCTAAAGAAAAGAGGTAAGATATGAACACTTTGTGCCCTGAAAGAGGTAAGAATAGTGAAAAGTTTTAGATCTGGAAGCTTTGTGCTCTGCTGAAAGTAAGATTAATGGAAATTTTTGTTTCAAAAGTATGGATCTAGGTATATTTGATAAATTTTGTCCTAGCCTGAAAACTAGGGCACAACTAGAATAAAAGAGGTTTGATATGAGTAGATCTGATAGAAATAATGAAAGATATGTTATACCTATGCATCAAAAGAATGTTTGGACTAACAAATGGATGCAGGATCCTAGAAAGAATTTTTTGCAGGTTAGCTACTATGATTCTAGTGTGTAGTACAGGAAGGGATGGGGATCATTTAAAAGAAAGAGAGGATTAACTCTTTGTCACAGTTGCAGAAGACCGAGTCATCTTGTTAAGGAATGCCCTGGTAGAAGACCTAATTTTCTTTGTTTTAAAGTTGTGGATCATGAAGTTTTGGATTGCCCTAGAATGATTGCTAAGGTTGAAAGAATGAATATGAGCCAAGAAGACCCTGAGAAAGGTCAAAACACTAAGACCATGGCAGAACCCCGGAAAGAATCAGAGACTGTATTACTGCAAATGAAAGAAACCCTGAATGACCACCAAAATATCAACTTATCAAAGATCTTCAAAGAAAAAGAGTGCATAGAATCAATAATAGGAGACTTCAACATTGATTTTGTTCTGGATGAAGAAACACATGTGAATGTCATGACAGAAATAAATTGGGAAGCTGTAGGAAAGCTTGCTATGATTCCTCCATTGGGAGGAATAAGATTGTTTAGAGAAAAATTGATAACCCTATGTAGAAGACTTACCCATATATCTATGAGGGCTCATGGAAATTCAACAGAGGAAGAATTTGAATTTGTTAAATTTATTGAGAACATCGTCCCATTCGCTATATTACTAGGAAAACCTTGGATTGAGAGGGATCGGGCCATAAGGAAAGAAGAAGAATTTCTAAAGCAGAAGAAATAGGAATTAAAAGATTTCATGACCAGGAAGATCGCACACTTGAGTGCAAAATAGGATAACAGATCGAAGTTATTTAAAACCAGAGACTTGGATGTCGACATTGGAGGAATACAAGAAGACTTACAGAAGATTGAAGCACCTACCCCAGAAGAAGTATTGCTATTGAATCCTAGGAAAGAATCTCAACAATGCGAAGTTACTATGCCAAGAGGAGATAAGAATCAGAATGGAAAGAGGAATACCGAGACAAAGATCACTGGAAAGCAGGCTAGAAAAGTAAGCAAGAAAAGATCAAAGATCGAAAAGTTACAGAAGGTTCTAGAGGGAACTTCGCAGAAGGAAAATTTACAAAACTGGACCTTCATCGAGATATCAGAACAACCTCCATCTAGAATGGTGTAGTGCGTCTAGCATGTTAGTTAATTGTAGGAAAGCTAGTATGAAAGAACAGACCCATGTAGGTCACATGCTTTGTCATTCACCTCGCGGAGAAATTCGTAGAAGGCGTACAGATGAACTGGGCGAAGTACCTAGTTAATCATCTAGAATTAGTCTTCCACAGAGCATAGGATCAGGGCTACGAGTTCCACTTTAGCTAGCTCCTGATCCTCATCATGTTTATTGCTTGGGAGATGCCGGAAGGTGCGACCTTCTCGAACATTGAGCCGTTCGAGCCGCTTGTTGCGAAGTTCACCACACTCTGGTACTCAAGTGATATGGGGAAATAGTGGCAGTCAAACGTTGTCTTTCACACATACTACCTCTAGCTGAAGAGAGCCATCTAAGTTGAACCTTGCATGATGTCGAACACCCTACAGTGCTTCTGACCCCTCATGAAGTTTCATGCAGATCGACACTTCATCTATATTACTGCGCGAGTAGACAAACATAAGGAGGAGCTTCAGTCGTACTACAAGCTCACCGAAGAGGACCTCAAGGAGATAACTAAGGAATGGTTAGTTGACTTCCTTATCCCCACTAACCCTGCAGATATGTCTGATCCTGAACTTCGCAGCCCAGAGGCCGTTCACATAGAGCATGACACACCCGGAACCAACAAAAGGAAGAAAATCGAAGAAGTCCAAGACTTAAGCAGCGCCTCAGAAAAGACTGCTTCAACATCACTTGGACGAGGGGGTGATGATGAGGTGGAAGAGATCAATGGAAAAGAAGATGAGCATAAGAAAGGAGAAGTAACACCGCCTAGAGATGAGGTCAATCCTTTGAAGAAGAGGAAGGTTTCTCCCCCGAAACCCTCTTCTCAGAAGAAATCCAGAGCCACCGTGACTAAGATGAAGACTGTGCTCACTGTCGATGACTTTGACTTCATCATCGCAGTTGTAAACGACGCCTCGCATGAAATCTTGCAGAAACAAGAAGCCAAGAAGGAGGAGATGTACAACAGAATTGAGGTCGAACTCTGAGGGGTACAGTAGGCCCTTTAGTCCAGTCGCACAGTGTCCATTGCGCCCTTGCAATCAGGAGAACCAGAGTTGGGAGATGAGCTAGCCCAACTTCGTTGACTAGTTGATGCGGCTAAAGCTCGCCTTCGTCACACACAAGAAGAAACTGAACAAGCCACCAAGACCTTGAAGCAAGTGCAATAAGTACTCGTAGAACAATGTCGACTTGCAAAGAAGGAGGATTTTTCTCTCCAGATGAAGTTTGAAAAGGAGAAAACATAGATTCAACAAGAAAAGGAACAGTTGCTTGCAGAGTAGCTCAAAGTGAAAGAAATAATCAACAAAGCACTTCGCTCTGTGACAGTATTAGAGCCAAAGGTATAATATCGAGTCGAGCATCAAGTAGAGCAGCTCATGGAAGCTATCCAGTAGCTACAATAAAGAATAGCATATTTAGAGCTTCGCACAGTGCCCGACACTCCGCGGGATATGAGGGATCAAAGGGAAGAAACTTCTCAAGGCGCAGTTCAAAGAATCAAGAGACTCGCCTTGGAACGTAAACAACTGAGTGATCATAGTGCCCAAACGTATGAGCGACTCACTGAGAATATATAACTAAATACATTGGAGTCACAGCTCCAAGAGGCAAAGTATCAAGAAGACACCATACAGGCGCAGTTGAAGCCCCTGTCAGTTGTTGAAAGAATGAAGTGATCCCAAGAACAATGCAGTGCTCAACATCAGGTCCACACCATTTAGAGTAGAGTCATGGAAGTGACTCAAAGGCTCCAACCTATACAGGATGAGGCTTGCCAGCTATTCACAGAGATCGAAGGCCAAGGAGCAGAATTGGAGCAAGTCGTCACTGCAGCAGAACAACGCCCAGAGAGACCTGTCAACGAATCTGTTATCCAAGAGTTCACTGAACAGGAGGTCATGGCAGAACAACAAGTCGAAGAAGCTCGAGCCAAGATTGAGGCTTTTGAGGCAGAGTTATCTAGATTAGAGTGACTCGAGGCGAGTCACAGGTGAGTGTTGGGGGCCTGTTGGCCCTTGACCAAGTTTTGAGGATCCTTGGTTATGTTTGACCTATTTTTGGGACTTCAACAAGATGTCGAAGGCAAAGCGCAAGACAAAGCGGAGATCGTGGGATCTCAGCCCCCTTTTAGAGATTTTATGGATTTGGGATTATGTAATGGGTATGGGGATGTCAGCCCATGGGTTTACCCATGTTTAGGCCTGATTTTGTAATGTATAAATAGATGATAGGCGATGTAGTGAGTATGAATGGCTAAGTGCAAATGACAAGTCAGTTGTAAGTGGTGTTGAGTGCAAGTAACAGTTGTAAGTGCTTTGTGCATGCTGTGTGAGAATTTCAAGGCTGAGTGCAAGTGGTTGTAAGGGACTGTATGTAGGCTTTGTGTTGTAACCTAGCTTGGGGAAGGAGGATCTAGTGAAGAGTGCGCAGATCTCCTGTCCTCCATGAAGTTGATCTGAAAGCTATATGCATGTAAGAATATTGAAGAAAGCTAATAAAGAAGACGCGGAGTTGGTGGATGTAGCCCCAGGGTGGGGGTGAACCACATACATCCTGTGTTGTGAATGCTTTGTATGATGTGTTAATGTGTTTATGTATTTACTTTCTTAGTGCTTTGATATAGATGAATGATAGGTAGATCTATTGTTGCTTTGTGCTTAATAGTGAGATTAAATGTTGGATCTGACCTGTGTGAAAGTTCTTAGTGCTTGAATCTGCTAGATCTAATCTGTTTCATCATGCTAAGTGTTGCTAGATGCTAGATTTGGATGAATACTGCGATGCTCCGTAATTAGGGTTTTACCTACGAAGTAGATACTGGTTAAACATTGATGAGCTATATTATTGAGTGCTTTGTCAAGGTGTTACAATCACAGATCTGTGTCCCAGCTAAGGTTGCAGACACTGGAGTCCTGCAACCACCCCTGCCTCTACCTCGGGTGAGACTTCATCTACTTCGTAGGTGTTGCCGAAAGGGCCGATAGTTAGGGTTTTGTTGGTGCGTTGTTGTAGCGTTGAACCCTGGGTCTGCCCCTGTGCCAACAAAATACTCGCAGAGATAGACCTAGCAAGAGGTACTAACGAGGTACAAGACCCTAAATTAATTCTCAATTCAATGTTTCTAACAAAGCAACAATTTGACAAACAAGTTGAGATATTTAAGGGGTTATCAGTTGAAAATTTTTATAGCATACTTGAATATAATGAGGAATAAATAGACAACTGGCTAGTTGATTATTTTGTGAAAAATCAAGATATTGAAGAAGAAATACATGGTATTTCTCTTGACCTAGGAGATTTGGAAGGAGAATTATTTAACATTAAAATCATACATGAGATAAACATCGCACCCATGAAAAACTATATTGAAGATTGGTTCAAAAAAGCAATTGACAAATTAACCCAAGAAGGGAAAGAAAGAGTTGAGATGGTTCCTATAACTGTTAGTGAATATAATAAAAGGACAACATCAAGAAAGTAACAAAGGAGAGATATCATCATAGTAAGTTTATGTTGATCACATTTTTCTTTCTTTATCAGTTCTTTCATACAGTTATTCCGCTTCTTTGACTAGAAAGGTTTAATCGAAATCTGATAATTTCTCTGCTTCTTCTTTCCAGGTCTTGCTTTTCTTTCATTGCCCACCATCCTCCTTCTATAGATTACTTCTTGTTTATATTTTCTTTATGGTCCGCGGGAACCCCAATCCTGGTTGTAAGGACAAACGCATTTAAATTTCAAGGCTTTGTAATAGACTATATATTTTTTCAGAAATCCCAAGAGAACTATTTCGAGATCAGTTTTGACTGTGCTTTGTAACTCTGAGTTTTGAGTATAAAGTATTTGAGATTGATCTATCATTATATTTATTTGAGCTCCCCATGTGTTTACTCTATTAAATTTCTCTTATGCTTGCATAACATCTTATTTTATTTAATGTGATCATAAATCTTTAGTTTAACTATGATGGATGTGAGGAAATTTTGTTTATCTTTTTCAAATATATCATGTGTGTGGTTCCTGGTATGAGGTAATTCGTTTTTGAAAACAAAAAACTTTTATTTTACTGCAATTTTTATCTTTCTTTGAATATCACAACTAACTTTCTACACTACACTCAAAATCTAGAATCCCAAGAAAATCTTGAAATAAAGAGGAGTACCACCTCTATAAAAATGCAGAGGGATTTGTATCCCTGTGAGGTTCTCCTTTCGGTCCTAATGGATTCAAGCATCAACATGCATGTAATCTTTTATTCTGAAGGAATAAGACAACAATAGAGAAAAATGCTCAAGGAATGTTGTTTTTCCCGTTTGGGTTTCCAGGGTAAAATATATGTGTATTGTGTGTTTGTTTTGTCATTTACTTTCTTGATTAAATATTTCTTCCTCTCTTCTGCTAGGTTTAGTGTGGAAGTGTTCCTCATTTCCTAAAACGAATTTTCCTCAGTATTATACAAGCATAGCCCCGTTGACATCAAGCGTCCATAACACCGATGATTTTACTTGTACTTCTCACACCATTTCATGCACAAAATATATCTAATAAATAGATGGGCATTCCAAACTAGGCTAGTTTTGGAGGAGAGGTTTTGCAGCGATCAACATGTGAAGCACGACATTAGGATTACGTTTCTTCCACATTCACACTATCAAGGGAACTTGCAAACTAGTGGACAAAACCAAAACCAGCCTCGCTTCTCTGCACATAAGCATATCCCATATTTGTCGTAGATCATCTCTCAAGAGAATTGATATATCTAACACCTTCTCTATGATGTCGATGTGTGGTGCACCAAAATTTTTGTGACTTGTACATGGGTTTGTTGGATGGTGCATCTTTCGGTGTGAGTATCACACTTGGTTCAATGAATGAGATGTAATATAAAATATCAGTTTGGTTAGGTCAACCCAAAAACAATATTTTAGATAATAAAGTTATCATGTGGAAACGAACATGGCAAACATGGTATGATATAATAATATATTTTTTTCTTTTGGCATAGAATGGAATAATGCCAAAATCATAACCCAAAAAGGCATGGTATAACATTTATGAAATAATGACATAATTAGAATATTGAAAGGAGAGACATGAAATATATCTTGGAAAAGTGAATCATGCCATAATAAAAGGAGTAGTATGTTGGGTATGATATGAAATTATCTCGGGTTGTAACATGACATGATCTTAACAAGCTTTCAATAATTTGTTTACTCTTTCTTTATTAAAAGGTCACGTGAATAAAGTGAGACATATGATCACAAAGGGTGACATGTATGGGTCCAAAACATATTCTGTCAATGTACCAATCATGAGTGCAAAATATGACAACGTTAAGAACGTGACGAGTGGAAAAATGGGCCATATTTAGTGATGGGTCAAGAACCATGACAATTTTGCCAAGTATTTCGTCAACTTCTCCAAGTACCATATCAATCTTTTCGAAAGCTTGTATTGAACCATTTTTCATCTGGAATGAACCTATAACATGTCCAACCTGCATAACTAACCAACTATCATCACTGATAGCCATTAGCAAATACTTGTCATAATTTCTAAAATATTCTTGAATGGAGAAAAATCTGAAGACATCGTCAAATTAGTTAGGGACCAGCTAGATTGTCAAACTTTAAAATGCATAGCAACAACTCAACAAGAGCATGCAAAAACTTTGTGCAAGCAATATGGAATGAGGGGGAGCCTAGTAATTCTTTTCTAGCTAAGTACCTTATCGAAAATGTGGTCAACAACATCCTCTTACTAAAATATATTCATTCCATTTTGAATTAATAATTTCAACTCAAAATAAATATATCCAACAAAATTATTTAGTAAGTGCAATATTAGGTAATCTTGCAAGATATTATGTTAGAGTTAGTATGGATGGAAAAACATTGTAAAACCTTAATTTTGACATTAAAGCACCCATGGCAATGTATGGCAATGTAAGGAAAGAAAAAAAAAAATTGTTTATTGAAGGACTTTTTTCTTCAACTTTTTTTTTTTCCACAAAATAAGATAGAAGATAAGTTAGCATAAATATCTATGCAAGAATAATATATTATATAAACAATTACGGTACCACACAATAAATCTAGTGTGATGAGAATTATTTTTACCATGTTATGAATTATCTTCCATGATATGTAAATCTCTTTACAATTGACAATTATGGGCCTTTGTATGAACTTATGTTGATTAATTGAGGCTTACATTGGAGTTATTTTTGCTTACTATATCTAAGAATTCCTTATTGTTTTGAATAAGTCCATATTAAATGATGTTATGGCATTTTAATCGTACAAGCTTGGAGCTTCTGATCAAATGCAGATGACCAAATACAATGGACATTAAATTCATAAAGCATGTATAACAAAGTTGATTTGGTACACACAATTTCGAAGAACAATCACAAAAGTTGATTTGGTGGATACAATTTTGAATAGAAATTATTTTTCATGGGATCCTTTGAATGGAAATTTATAGGTACTTCATGAATTGATTATAGTAGGAGCCAAGTGGTTTTGAAATGTTAGGGTCCAATTTTTTGTGAAGCAGTATGCATCAATCAAATTGAAGTCAAGGTTACATGACATAAACCCTGCCTAAAAGAAATATGGTATAGTAAATTATGTAGAATTTCATATGGTTGCACGTCTGGGCTAGCTTCATAATTTAATAGCAATGTTATTATTTTCAATCTCATATAATTAATTTTATTCATGATAGACCATCATTGGTAACATGCATCAAATATATTTAAAATATTTCATCCTATGCAAAGAGTGTTATATATAGGAAGGAAAAGAGTGTTATATATAGGAAGGAAGTAGGATTTTCAAGACTTTTGTATATGTGTAATGATCTATTTTAATTAATAAAATTATGGTAACAATTATATCATATAAAATAATATGGTTGCATTAATTTCAACAATTACATCGTATAAAATAAAATGGTGTATTGATGGCAACAATGATACAATGCAAAATAATAAATGGATTTTGGATATTTTCTTTTATTAACGAGTTGTATTGTTATAATGTTAAAATAGAGATTGTACATTAATTTCAAGAACAATGCATTGTAAAATAATCAAGTGCTTTAATTTCAATAATGATTGATGCAAAATGATTTAGTGCATTCATTTCAACAATATTAATGACAAATGATCAAGTACATTGACTTCAACAATGTTACAAAGAAAAATTACTTTAATAATGATATAATGTAAACACATTGCTTCAACAATAATAGGGCAAAACAATTCTAAAATGCATATTATAGCAATGCAAAAGAGTTTATTTGTGATAAGGTCAAGTCCAATTATTTTTGTGTCATTGGTGTGATTTCATCTTCTATTAAAATTTGCATATTATAAATATCATATATATCTTGCTTTTATATTATAATGTTAAGTCAATACATTGTAACTCCTTGGTTATAAAAGAACAAAAGCTAAAGGTGAAGGTGATTTACATTGCATATACGTGTATATCATAACAAAGAGCATGCCCAAAAATACTAAAAAACATAATCAAATAGAATCTACAGAAAGAACATGTGCAAATATAAAGAAATAAACAGTATGCTAACACATATCACTTATCACTATGTAAGGAATAATATGCATGTTTCTTTAGAACTCAAGGATTTCCATCCACTACTTCGCAATGCCTATGATGGAAGTAGTGTATAATAGGAAGGTGTCCTAATTCTTTCATTGAACTGGTAATAATTACTAAAAGAGGAACAAGTGAGAATAGGCTTAGAGAAATGAATTTGAAACCACATTAAAGTTACACTTGAATGTAATTTTAAGTCCATGAGAATGCTTTGATGGTGGGATATAAAAAAAAGCATCAATCACAACATCTATGTGGGCTAGCAACATATTTTTTAATTTGTGTATACTATGGCCTATTTATCTCATTCGGCCCAATGGTTTTCGACCTCTGATTGAGTTGTACCAACCACTCTAAAAAAATCATTGAGAAGTAATGATCACCCTCAATTCCCTCCTAATCCAATAGTCCTCAAGGGATTCTCTTATATATCACCACCCCTCCACATCCCCCAACTATACACTCATTTACAATTAACTCATGAAAGGTATTTTTGATTGGCACTAGCTATGTGACTATTGTACACAAACAAATAAATAAGAAACACATGACTCTGTTGAATAGGTGGCTAAATGTTTTACAATTTTCACGTTTTCCAATTTGTTATCATTGTAATTTGGTCAAACAATCTTTGTTGAAATTACAATTTTTTATTAATGAGATTAATGTTTTTCATGCAAAATGGATGCAATGCCCTCAAACACCTTTAATTTGATTGGATTGTGAAATGTTAACATATTATATTTGCAATTCCATTAATTTAAAATAATTCCCACCAAATTTCAAGTCAAAAATATTGATTTCCCTTCTAATAATAATAAGTGGTTAGAAAAAAAAATGCACTTCCTTTTTTCATCAACAATATTCACATTACCACTCGGATGGGGTGATGATGAATGGGGCAGCAAATGCACTCGTGTCACTCCTGGCCACCACTTCGATAAACATGGATGGTGTGACGTGCTAGGATAATGGGATGTCTTCTCATGAGGGAATGGGGGACAAAAGGTTGGGGGAACCAAGGTATGTCACTCCCTTGCCCACCTAAGGATATTATGGCGTATTCAATTCGAGAGAAAGTGAGGTACAAGGGAGTGTTGAAGTGTTTAATGTGGGGTGTCTCTATAATCATGGAGGATGGTATAGCGAAGGATATGCAATATTATGTTTGGGTGAGGTAGGAGTTCAATGCTCTGGAAATGATGTGCACCATGGGAAGGAGAGTCAGTTTCTGCACAAGCAGGGTGGTGTAGTTATGGTTAGCCTGACTTGGAAATGGGAGAGGAAACAGTGTAACCATGGTGATGGCCATTTTATTTCAGGGGGGAGCTCGCACTTACAAGCTAAGGTAGAGTTGGGATGGAATGAGGAGGATCAACCAAGAGGGTCTTGTGTCTCAATCGGTGAAAATTCTTTATGGCTCCAAGCATCTCTCGAGCTAGAATGAGAACGTTGGTAAGAGTCTAGGGTGGCTTCTTCTATGTTGGTTCGTCTTACCTTACATTACTCAGGAATGTGGAGGCATTGTTTCTCGTCTGAAGGGTAGTCATCAACATCCATGTCTGTGTTGGTGTCGAGCATCCAAGATGGCGAGAGGAGTGGGTAAAGGGGGGAAAGCTAGGAAGAATAAGGGGAAAGCGGGGACTCACAATGTATCTTCCTCACAGGCTTGGGAAACGATGACCAGGGCATAATTTGAAGCAGACTAAGCAGAGGAGCGATATGAAGAAAAGTGTTTTGTCAAAGCTAAGGAGGAGGTGGAGATTGTGGTGATAGCTAAGCAAAAATTGATGTAGGATACTAAAATTCTTGAAGAGGTGTGAGAATGTGTGGAAGACCTGGTCTATTCTCGAACTTGGGATACAAAGTATTTTCAGATCATTGAGACGTACTGGTTGGTTAAGACTTCGGTGGCCCAAGCGTTGGAGAAGGCCAAGGAGGACTAGCAGGAAATCTTCTACACCCTCAAAATTTTCAAAGGTAAATTTTAAGTGGTTTGCAACACGATGTTTGGGGTCAGGATCACTATCTCTCAAGCAACATGAGAGTAGGGGAAATGAAAGAAGGGGGGCAGATCTACCAATTCAGTGGGGACTAAGGCAAATCCAATTAAGATTGATAAGAATCCACATCATCTGAAGCATGCGCAAGCAGGGGATGGGAACATCAAGCTGTTGTTAGAAGTTGTTGAGGAGAAGTCCACACCTCCTGTAAACATTGGATAACAAGTTTGATTCTTTATGTATGTTTTAATTAGATAGCTAGCATGCATAATTGTAAATTGTTAAGTTCGAAAATCTCTTTTAGTAATACTTGGACCAAGGATAAAATTAATGAAACAATATACTTTATACTTTATAAGGTTCAAATCCAGAGGGGGTAGGGTATGTATACCTTCGTAGACTTTACCAGTCAAATTGCTAGGCGGAGGGGGGTCCCTTGTCTCACAAACAAGGGGGTCTCATACACCAATTTGATGTCCTGGCTTGACCGTGACCTTAAAAATAGATTATTATTATTATAATGATAATACCTAGTTAAAGATGTGATCTTGTGTACGCGGATCCTAACTAGGGGATGAATTTATAATATTTTTTATATATAATAGATAATTGATCAGTAGCTTTTAAATGAAGAAAAAAACCAACATGAGTGCGTTACCATTTTTGAGCAACATAACCACTTGGCGTTACCTTTCCCCACTTTGGAAGTATGCTACTTGATTAATTCAGTGGGAATGGGGAGATATTCGGGTTTAACAAGAAGTGTCTTCCCAATAAAATTCAATGTACGGAATTTACTTATTTATTAAATATTCAGGGAGACGAAGATGTATAGAGTGGTGGAACGTACAACTAAATTATGGGTTCAAACATCTGTGTGAGGGCATTTGGTCTAGTGGTATGATTCTCGCTTTGGGTGCGAGAGGTCCCGAGTTCGATTCTCGGAATGCCCCTTTCTCTATCTTCAATCTTAAAACAAAATAATCGTTTCGAGCGTGGTTGGCATATTAAGATTTTTAAAAATGTTGTACATTTTCTATGTTCAAACAAAAAAAATTCTTCCGCGCGTAGTGGGCGGATTAAGATTTTCATAAAAATGATGTTAGACATTACAATGTGATCAAATTAGTGGGCGGATTAAGATTTTCAAAAAAATGATGTTAGACATTACACTGTGATCGAATTAGCATACCAGTGTTTTATGGTACAATAAATTTCATATTCGTTGAGATGGCCGAGTTGGTCTAAGGCGCCAGATTAAGGTTCTGGTCCGAAAGGGCGTGGGTTCAAATCCCACTCTCAACATTTCATTTTTGTGAAGATGTCGATCCTGTTTGTTTAGCGGATTTCAGAGATTGTCTTCAGTTGCAAAAGCAACAGACTCCGACAGGGCATTTGGTCTAGCGGTATGATTCTCGCTTCGGGTGCGGGAGGTCCCGAGTTCGATTCTCGGAATGCCCCTGAAGAAAAACAGTGGATTATTTTTTTCTGACGCTTTCATTTTTAGCTAATACATACTCTCCTCTTCAATAATCACTGGATTATGGGCTCCTCTTCATAACATTCCGGGAGTTATGGAGGAAGAGCTCTTGGATCACAGAGCTGACAGTTCGGATCGCATACAGATCTTCCGCCCGCATTTTGACTTTACGCCTTGGACTTTCTCCTCAGAGATGTGCAGGACTTTCTCCTCAGAGATGTGCAGGTTATTGGAGGAAATAGAAATTCAATACAGGAATAGTTCATGGATTCAAAAGATAGATTACTGGAAATTGCCCTTTCGGTGTTTTGGATTTCATGAGGTCGGGCACTTACAAGGTTCGTGCAGCAAGGTTTTCACTAAGCAACTAGTTCAAGAAGAAAATTTGGGTTAAAAAGGCGACGATGAGTAGTTCTGGCTCTGATTTTTTGAAGGTCCCTGAGACTGGAATGGAGAATGGTCATAAGCTAGGGGAGTCTTTGAAGCCTTTAAGTGGGAAATTGCGAGCGAAGGTCCCAGTAGGCGATGTGGGGGATCCTTCCTCTTCCAAAGCTCCTGAAGAATCCTCTCGTAAGGTTTCAGCTCTTCCCAATTCAGCTTTAGCCATGGATTCAGCTCCTCTTCCCAATCCTCTGGTAAAGGAGCACCTTCTTTGGGGGGTTTAGCCATCGATTCAGTTCTTGTTTCTTCGGCGGGGAGAAAATCCAACTTGTCGAAAGCCCAACAGAAGGTGGTTTTGGACATCAAAAAATGAAAGTAAGTACCCACCCATAGGGCCCTTAGAGTAGGGAAAGCCCACTGCTTTGTTCCCTCATGAAGTGCCTATCATTTAATTCCAGAGAGGTTGGGGATGCCCAAAACTTGCAAGCCCTCTAAAGGCTCATTAGAGCCCAAAATCATGATATCATTCTAATCCAAGAAAATATGTCTACAGGTTCAAAAGCGCGGGCTTCTTTAGAACCTTGACTAAAGGGGTGGTCTTTCTGTACTATGGATGTTGATGGTCTCTTGGGGGCCTGTTCACTTCCTAGAGCCCTGCTTTTCAAGCCAGCTCCTTTGCCACTTTGAGCTCAGTCATATCGGTTGTGTTGGAGGTCAAGGAGTTAAACATAGTCTTGAAGGTCATAAATTTCTATGGGTCCTATGGGGACATAAGGCCCTATTGGGAATTGATAATGGAGTCACCTGCTTTGGATTATGATTTCATTATGTTAGGAGGAGATTTGAACCTAACTCTTTCTTTCAGGCAAGTATGGGGGTCTCATCCAAAGCAGAACCCATTGGAGGATTTTTTTAAGCATCTCTTTGAAGTTCATAAATTGGTCAAAGTGGAGTCTATTAAGATAGTTTCTACCTAAAGGAATTTTCGTAAAAATGAGGGAACCATATCAAAGAAACTAGATCGGTTGCTGGTATTAGAGTCTTTGCTTGGGAGCTCCTTTCTTCTTTAATCTTGGGTAGCTTCTGGAGGAATATCATATCACTTTCCTAGTATCTTTGAAATGGCAAAAGACAATTCAAAACCAAATAGTCCTCTTAAATTTAATCCCTTGTGGCTTTTGGAAGAAGACTACACTAAGTTAGTTAAGGAGAATTGGGTGCACCTTAGCTCGAATGTACCCTCCTCCTTCATGCAATAGTTCACCAATAATATTGTCAAAATAGAAGTTAAATCGAAAATCTGGAGCAGAGAGTATAATTATAAATTTTAGGCTCATTTGGGAGAGACCGAGCAAAAAATAAAATCTCTCTTCGAAGGAAGTCAATCAAGTATCTTTTTCGAAGAAGACATATCTATTTTACGTGCACTCGAAGCTTAGAGCTGGGAATTGCTCTCAAAAGAGGAATCCATTCGGAGGTTGAAAATCCGAGCTATTTGGATTCAAGAAGGGGATAGGAACTCAAAATTCTTTCACCAATTCACAAATTATTGAAAAAACATTAATACCATTTGGGAGATTCAGAGTGTTGAAGGTGGAATGGAAAGATCCTTTAAGGAAAAATTCGACATCGGGGTCCATCATTTCAGTGCTTTGTTCTAGGAACGTCGGGGTTGCCCTATTCAAAAAAAATTACAAATTCTTGATATGATTCCTCAGTCCATCAACGAAGAAATGAATGCTAGTTTGGAAGATGAAGTTTCTGAAGAAGAAAGAAGTACTCTCTTCTCGCTCAAAAGAGGAAAGAGTCCAGGTCTGGATGGTCTTTTGGTGGAATTTTATGTGGGAATCTATGATATTATTAAGGAAGATCTTCTCAAGGTTGTCAGGGAATCTCAATAGTCGGGGAAAATGTTAGGTGTCATCAACTCGACCTTCTTAACTCCTATCCCCAAAAAATATTATGCTTTTTCCTCTAATGATTATAGTCTTATTTCTTGTTTCAATGTCATATACAAATTGGTCTCAAAGCTGATAGCCTTGAGGCTCAAGCCTATTTTAAGTGACATTATCTCAGAAGAACAATTCAACTTCCTCCATCGACGTTGTTGGCATGCAGTGGGCATACCTAGGGTTCAACATGAATTTACCAACAAAACCCTCAGATACTGGCCCTTTCGGCATCACCCACAAGCAGGTGAAGTATCGCCCGAGATATCTATGGGAACTGTAGGAACTAGGTTTCCACAATGATGAAAGGATGGGAAGAAGTCATCATAACCATTATACTTGGCATTAGTCCATTATACTTTATATCATGTGTACAGAAACATAATAACATGTAACATATTCAAAATAACATACATACATCACATCGTGCAATAAACATAACAATAAACACATCATGACACATAGACACCATATTTAACACAGTTCACCTAAGATGGGATACGCCCATAAGGACCAACTTCTTATTATATTATTCAAAATCATTCATCACAAAATATGTGCACTTCACTCATACATCATGCCCTTTGTCGTTCTCTAGTTCCTCTATCTATCTCTGTCACTCTTCACTCTTACATCTCTCGCATACATTACATACACACTTATTTGCCATCTCATACTTTCTCACTTCCTGACTACTCTCTATCCCAAAATACTTACATATTTATACAATTACAATAGGGTTTAGCCCTTGTCAATGGACCCAAAATGCATAACGACTTCAACAGTCTTCCTTTCTTTGTGTGCACACTAGGCCCGAAAGGGTACCAAATGTATTTCCTTCTTCTGCACGCGCTACGTTACTCCCAAAATTGGTCCCAAAATCATGTCCCAGTAGGCCCCCAACACTCACTTGTGGCTCGTCCTGAGCCACTTGGGCCTTTTGCTACGCTCCCTTCCACGTTGCAACAAACTTCTCAAAAGTTTTCTTTGCGGTTGTGACCTTCTCCTTTGGTTGTGCTTCTTGCATCAAAATACCCTAGTTTGTTTGCGCAGTAATGGGGGTCTTCAATTTCTATGCATTGTCTTGCACTGTTTGCTTCACTATGCCTTGTGCAACTGCAAGTTCTTCTATCACCTAAAAGGCCTCCTCCTGTAGCATTTCAAGCTTTTGTGTGAGAGTTTGTTGTTCAACTCTTATTTGGTTTATCTCTTGGTGCAGCTGCCCATTCTCAACTATTGCAACCATTCGCTCTATTGGTGGCAAAGTGCTCATTGTATCTTTGATCTTATATGCCTTCTCCTGCACAGTCTGTAACCTTTGTTATAATGTTTGTAGTTTTGCATTCTCCAACAATTGAGTCCACACTTGTTTACTCTCTTCATACAACTTTTCACATTACTCATCCAAGATCCTAATGCTTTCCACGGTCATAATGGTTTTCTTCTCCCGTGGCTCCCTTTCCTCTAGTGGGGTACGTGGCACTGTGCGAGCTTCCAAATCTACTATCTTTATGTGAAATCCTTGAATGAATTCGCTTATCTTTGTCACTTTCTCTTCTAAGGGAGTATCTACTTCCATGGGTACCTCTAGCAAGTTGTTGTACACCTCATGCACTGCTTGTTGCAACCTTGTTGTCTTCTGCACGACCTTGTCTTTTTCAAGCATGAGTTTACCATGCAGTCTGTGTAGTGCATCATTGTCTTCATTTACTTTGACCAACTCCACAGAAGTCGACTATGTGCACAACTGGATCTCTTGTGTAACAATTTTTTGCAAGTTTTGGAACGCGTTCACCGACAACCATGCCAACACTAAGTCAATATGGACTAATGTTTGTGCATGCTCCTGCATTTCTGTAGTGGGGAACTCTATGGCCCCTGCAGATATCTTCATGATCTGATGCTTTGTTGATGTCTATGGTGTTTGTGATTTTGTTGGCCATGACTTTGTTGTCTTTGTTGTGCTCTTTGTTTGTTCTTCTTCTATTCTTCATGTTGGCACTATCCTGGTTGATTCCAAAATCTGGCGCAATGTAGTTATTTGCACTTGCACATTCATGTGCATTTCTTCATGTTTTTGTGCACTTAGAAAAAATTCTTCTTTAGTTACTTCTTTTGACCTGATCCCTAATCTTCTCTAATTGAACAACACCTGCTTTTGTCACAAATATTATTCCATATAGACCAACCAGTGCATTTGGAACTTTCCAAGGTGATGTAAAAAAAAATCGTCGTAGAGAAAAACTAGGTCTCTCATCTGGAATTTTGTCTATTTAATGTGCCTGTCATTCCATGCATTTTCACGCGCTTTCTGAACTTGTTGATGAAATCTTGCGATGAAGCAGTCTTCCTCTAGTTCTGCTAGCTTTGATAGTCTTTTCCCTACTGCACCAGAATCAATAAGCTATGTCAGTGCGATAATGTGCAGACTTGGTACAGTGAACTCCATGGGAATAATTGCTTCCTGGCCATATACTCATCAGAATGGTGTCTATCCTGTCAACTTCTTACATGTAGTATGATCTACCCATAGTACTGCAGAAACCCTCAATTTTGAATCATCTCGATTTACATTACATATCTTCATTAGCGCATTCACTGGGATGTTGGTAAATGCTTCCATTGTTATGTTCACTTGAGGGTGATAAGGTGTGCTCTTCTTGTGATAAATATAAAATTCTTCTATAAAAAAACAATTTTTTTATTCAAAAAATGGGTTCCTTGATCACTCATAAGGATTCTCGAACATCTGAACTTCGTAACAACATCTCAAATAGAAACCATGCAACATTTTTTGAGTTGCAATCTCTGATAGGTTCTGCTTTATCCCATCAGGTCAAGTAATCTGTCGAAATGATTATATATCTTACTGCTGACCTTTTTGTTGGTGGGTTGATTAGTCTAATGAAATCAATTGTCCATTTGTCATAATCTTGCAACGTAACTTGGGGTAGTAAAGGCATATTGTCTCTTATGGATGGCTTCCCAACTCGCTGAAAGACATCACAGGTTTGACAAAATTCCTTAGCATCCTTATTAAGGGTGGATCACCAAGTTCCCGTGTGCATAATTTTCTGATTCTTCGCTTTCCCTGCATAGTGGCATCCCACAATTATTTCATGTGCCTCCAATAGTATCATATGCCTCTCGTGCTCCAATACACATCACCGAAGAATACCATCCGCCCCTAACTTATACAAATTTCCTTCTATAAGTTGATAATTTGTTGTCTTTACTACTAACTACTTCTTATGCGCAATTGTACAGTCGGGTGGGGCTACTCCTGTCCTCAATAACTAGCCAATATCTGCAAAGTAATCATCGACCATCTGTACTGTGAACAAGTGTGCATCTGGTAGACTATCATCCAAATTTTCGACATCTTCCCCTGTTAATATGCACGACAAATGAACAGGTCATGTATTTAATTTTCTTGGTTTCACAATCACTTAAAAATCGTACTCCTAAAATAATAACAACCATCTACATATATTCCCCCCCAACACTGGCTTATTAACTAAGTAGCTCAGCGCATAATGATCTATGCACATCTTGAAATTTGATCCTAGTAGATAATGCCTAAACTTTTGTAGTGCATACACCATTCCCAGTGCTTCATGCTCTATAGTAGTATAATTATCTTCAATAGTTGACAAATTTATGCTAGCAAATAAAATGGGATGATCCAAACCTCCTTCCCCTGACTAAGCTAAAACTGTGCATAACATTGTAGATGATGCATCTACATGGACATAGAATTCCTTCTTCCAATCTGGAAATACTAAAATTTGGACAATAACCAATTTCTTCTTCAAAGTATCCAAACTTCCTTGACATTTCTCGTTCCATTGAAACTTGACCTCCTTCTTCAACAGTTTTTCCAATGGGGCTATGATCTGCGCACATCCCCTAATAAACTTTATGTAGTACCCCGTGTGACGCATTGTTGCTCACAATTCTCACACCGAAGTAGGTGGTGGCAAATATACAATAACAACAATCTTCGCAGGATCAACCAAAAGTCCTTGTTTACATACTACATGACCCAACAAGATACCAAATGGTGCACAAAAAATACACTTCTTCAAGTTCAAGGAAATCTAGAACTATCTACATATGTCCAACATCAAATGCAGAGTTTCAATATGGTCCTTCAACAAACTAAACATTGCCCAGTCATCCAAGTATACTTCTAGGAATTTAAGGATAAATTCTTTAAAATTTGAGACAACAACTCATGAAAACACCGCTGACACATTTTTCAATCCAAAAGGCATGATTGTATATTGATAACATCCCCATTCTGTCGCAAATGTTGTCTTATGCCTGTCCTCCTATGCAATTTTTTTCTGGTGATATGCAGATAATCCATCAGTAAATGAGTAAGCTTCATGTCCTCCTACATTCTCCAAAACTTCATCTATAAACGAGGTAGGAAATGGGTCATGTAAGCAAGAATCATTTATTTTCTTCAGATCCACACAAATTCTAATTCCACCTATTTGCTTGTCCTAAATCACCATCAGACTGATCCATTATGAATCTACGACAGGTTCAATAATCCTAGCTTCTGACATCTTATCTATTTTTCTTTCACTTTATGCTTATATACTAGGCTCAATTGGTATGGTCTCTGCTTCACTGGCTTGGCATCTAGCTTCAAAGGGATCCTCATCTTCCCTAGCTCCCCAATAATCCCTTTCATTTCTGAAAATATAGTTGGAAAAAAGTCCTAGTATTCGCGTAGTAAATCAACAATATTCTCGATAGTTTCTTGATTCCATTAATCTCCAATGTTTGTGAACTTGAGATTATCCTTCATACCAATATTCACCTTGCGCATTTTCAACGGATTTGCATACTGTTGGTCACTATAATTGTTTATTTAACTAAACAATCAAGTGCTACATAAATTGTCAACCCAGGGAAATCTGTTTATTTCAAAGGTAATCAGACACTATATATGCTCAATCTCAAAAGCAACCTAGAGTTGTAGTAAAAACATATTAATCACACCTTGCCTTGAACAAACTGAAGTTCTAACTTGAATTACAGGAAAGTAATCTACCTATTGCAGAGTTCAATGTTTAAAGAAGTAATTGTCCAAAGAATCCTGGATTATATTAAGAAATAACAACTTAAGAAATAAATCTTTTCATGATACTGCAAAAGGAAAGACCAACTATTATGTAATAGAGAACATGACCCTATTTCCCAAGTAGGAATTTTCAGCACCTGTTTCTGATCATCACACTTTTATGAACTCATTGCTAACTGAAATGATTGACACACACTGAAGGCTAACTAACTCTTAACAGAGAACAGGACCCTATTCCCCAAGCAGGAACCTTTAGCACCTGTCACTGATTATCACGCTTTCATAAATTCACCAAACAAGATTGCTAACTAGAATGATCAACAGTTACCCAAGCATGAATTACATGAAAACAATGTAACAACCAGTAAAGCAGAGTTTCAGCACAACAGAGTTCAGTAAAGTAGTGTTTCATCAAAACAGAATTTAATCAAGGCATGAACAGAAATAACACTAACACACTACAAAGCTAATGGGTGAATCTTGTGAAGAAGGTGGGCCCTCCCTTCTCACAAGATTCCCCTGAAACGAAAGGAACCGGAGAGAAATGCTCAGAACAGTATTTTATTCATCTGTCAACTGTGTCATATTACAACCTGAAGTAAAACACGTCATTCTCTGTAAAATCCTTTCTTAGCTAAAAAGAAGATCCTCTCTAATGATGATTTCCTCTTATTTAAAGAGGAGAATCCCCTCGATACAATTTGATCATCCAATTACATGTGTACATCTGAGTCCTATTCTTAGTCAGATCGACTCTGTATACTGGAATAGGATATCCTAGTCTCCCGCAACAGAATGCTATTACAATAGTGGGGTGTTGTTGTTTCAGCTTGAAGTAACAACTTCTTTATTTGTCCTCTCGTTACTGTTGTTGTATGTTGTTTCAACATCGCAAATCGCGGGTTATTTCAGCAACGGGATTTGCGTTCTGACTGTTTCAACACATGGTCATGCAGCAGTGATGGTTAATTCTGGCTCAAGGTGCAGCTGTTGTGGTCAATGTAACAACTTTGTGTTGTTGTTTCATCATCGTAGACCACAGAGAGTGTAACAGCTTCTTCTGTGTGAGTTGTTGTTTCAGCATCGTAGACCACAGAGAGTGTAATAGCTTCTTCTGTGTGAGTTTTTGTTTCAGCATCGTAGACCATGGAGAGTGTAATAGCTTCTTCTGTGTGATTTGTTGTTTCAGCATCGTAGTCCACAGACTGTTTCAGCCACAGGGTTTGCGTGCTTTAACTATTTCAGCAACAGGCCTCAATGTTAATCTGCAGTTCGAACTGTTTCAGAACTTATACATTTTTGATCAACGATTAAGTACGAGAGTAATGTAAAATTATATGCAAAACAAATTAAACATATAGTAAAGAGAAGAGACGTTGTATACCTTTGGAGAGATAGGGTAAGGTGATAATATAAGTTTAAATGTGAGTGGAAAAAGGGTGTAATGGTAGCAAAAGGTGTGAGCAAAAAGGTACATTGTAGGGTCCTAACATCCCCCCCAACTTAAAATGTTGCATGTCCTCAGGCAACCTCAATCTGAATCAGAATCTGGATACCGACTCTGAGCATGCAAGTTACTTAAGCAGTAGCTGTGGAAAGTGTTGTATGTTGGAGCTCTGAATCCTTGAACACGTTGTAGCCTTTTCCAAGCTGTTGTTTCTGTCTTCTTGGGCAACTTATAATGAATTTGATATTTCTCTGCTGGCATCCACAGGATAGGGAAATGAAATTGATAACCTATCCAGCTTTCAGCACATTGCTGAACACACTTGATGTAGCTAGGTACCCTGGAGATTGCTATCTCAAGATTAGTGGGGCTAAAAGGATTGTGTTCCTATCTTTTCTTAGTAGATTGTTGCCAAAACATGTTATTTGTCTGTAGGGGAGCAATCTCTGTGGATTTAATGAACTGTTGACAATCCTGAAGCACTGTTGTCTGTAGTTGTTGAATGTGTTGAGTCATCCCTAGTTTCTTCAAAAACTGATAATACTCTGTAACAAACGTGGCAGCATTTTGTGGTTCTGGCCGTATCCAGAGAAGGTGGTTATCCTGATTATGCTTGGCAGCTAGGAAGTCATCCTGTCGTATAATCCGATTGTTAAGGAAGGAGGTGAGTATCCGAATCTGGATGTCACCGACAAGAGGGTTAAGGTTAAGTTGTCATTTCTCAGGGATGGCCTCATTGTGAAAATATGCCTCACAGAGGAGGTGTTGATCCATAGCAGAGGCTTCTACAAAGATTTTAACAAAATCTGTTGAATTTAACACTGCATGAGGCCTGCCTTCTTTGATTGATTTGATCTGAAACCATGTAAGTCGTTCCATGAGGAACAAAGAGTAATTGCAGGATGGTTTCCTTGCAGCCAACAACTATTGTGCCAAGTCAAATATTAGAAGCAATTTGCCTTTTAGCTCTTTATTATGTTTCTTATAGGCACGAGATTCCTGACGTGTTTGCTCCAAAGCTTCCCAGTTTGAATAGATATGGTTTATCCAGATTTGTCTGTGTTGCTGCAGGCTTTTGGCTTGTGTAACAGCAGACTCTTTTTTTCATTTGTCTATTATTGCCTGCTCATCCCATGGCTGAGTTTGTGTTTCAGCGTTGCAAGTAGTAGGCTGAGGTAGGGTCTGAGTGGCTTGTTCCACAAAGGTGTGGGTATTGATCTGGCTGAGAGGGGAAGATTCATCAATAGGCAACATTTGTACAGCTTTATTAACAAAAGCAGGGGTTTCAAATTTGACATTTGTTGTAGGCCAGGGTTCAGTTTTAATTTTGGAAGGTCCTGCTGGTTCTTGTGTAACAGCAGGGTGTTCTTCTTTGACTGCAAAAGTTGAAGGTGCAGGGGGAGCTCCTGGCATTGAAATTTGAATTACTTTGTAGCCTGCTTGATAGTAGATGTCCCCACATTGACTGCACATATATTCTCTACACGGATTATCTGTTGTAGTTCCCTCTGACATGGTCACTATGCGAGCTAGAGTGTACAATTTAAGTTCCTTCTCATAGGCTTCCTTTTCCATGGCTAGCTCTTGCTTGTAGGCTTCTAGTTCAGACCTTAGGAACTCATTTTCTTGTAGGACAGAGGCCATTGTGGTTCTGGTTGAGGGGTGATTGGTTCTTGTGTAGCAGTCACAGTCGCACTAGCTAGTTCTTTTGGAGAAGCTACAGGATCGGCAGTTGATTCTTGTGTTCCGGCTTCTTGATGTAAAGAGAGTAATGTTGCAGCACCCTAGGCCTCTGATTCCTGTGTCTTAATAACAATATCAGTAGCTGGTTCTTGTGTTTCAGCTGTAGTTGGTTCTTGTGTGACAGCTATAGCTGGTTCTTGTGTTTCAGCTACTGAATGAGTAGCTGTTTCTTGTGTTTCAGCTACTAAATGAGTAGTTGGTTCTTGTGTTTCAGTTACTTGATGAGTAGCTGGTTCTTGTGTTTTAGCTACTAAATTTGAAACGGATGATGTCGCAACCCACTGGGCCTCTAGTTCTTGTGTTTCAGTGCCCGTGGGTGGAATAGGTAAAGATTTCGGCATTTGGGAGGTTGGAGATGTACGGGGTATTAGTCGGATGGGTTGGGGGTTTAGGGCAGTGGCAGTAGTAGCTGCCCTTGTTGAGGCCCTTGTTTGTTTTCTTTGTAAAAAGGGCAGAAAGAAAGGAATTTGCTTTCGTTTACGTGGGGGCTTTTCTTCAATGATGGGACAGGGAGAATTGTTTGGTTCAGAATCATCGCTAAGAATATGAAGGGCAGGAGTGGATGATTTTGGTCAAATGTGGGGTGGGCTTGGTATGGTAGGGGGGTTAATTGGATTGATTGGGTCTGTAGGCGGACTGTTAGGTATTTCCAGAGGGTCTGGAGGGTTTTGTGGTTGTTGTTCCTGAAGATTTTCAAGAATTTCAGCAGCTTCTTGGGGATCTATGGGTGGATTCTTTAGTGGAGGGTTTTGTTAGGCAAAACCCTTTTGGATAAGTAGTTGAACGAGACGGTGATGGGTGACTGAAAGCGCGGGATCTTTAGCCTTTTTACAGTAGTGCGACATATTTTTAAGACATCTGAGCAGATAATAAGGAATGTTCACCAATCTAGCATGTCATAAATGAGACAACAAGACAAAATCGTGCTGGTAGACTACCTGGTATCGGCCTTCACAGGTAAGGTAGTGCTTGACAAACTTTGCAACTTTCGGCCATGAAGGCGGCAACGAGCTAAGTC
This sequence comes from Picea mariana, assembly GCA_032191745.1. Lineage (NCBI taxonomy): Eukaryota > Viridiplantae > Streptophyta > Pinopsida > Pinales > Pinaceae > Picea > Picea mariana. The sequence goes on from JASDQU010025496.1 coordinate 28,745, forward strand.
GGACAATCCGGCCTTTAGGTTCAATTTGTTCTCCTGGCAAGAGGAAATCTTGTTGGGCATTAAGGATGATATGTTTGCGGCTGAACAAGTGAATGCCATTGGTAGGGAGACCCGAAACCTACGCTATATCCTCTTCTGTAACTGAAATCCGAACTCCTTGAACAATGGAATGATCTTCCTAGAGATTTCGAGCAAATTGCAGAACCTGTTGTTGATCAAATCCCTGGAGCCTCTGAAAATAACTGAGCCATCCTGCCTGCAGGAAAATTTGATAGGCTTTTGGATACAGTTCTAACAGGGCTGTCGTGGCGGGTTCGTACCGTATAACAGGGCCTCCCATAGCTAATAGCTCAGTAAAATACACCGTCAAAGAGTCGAGTGACCGCTTCTATGTAGAGTGAGTTTTTCAGGTGAAGGCATGCAAATGGTGGTGAAACAAATGAAAGGATGGTAACAAGGAATGACGGTGGTTGATTCGTGTGAAATGATGGTATAAAAGTTCGATATTTCCTCCCCCCCCCCCTCAAGTGCGGCTAATAATAATTTTACATGAGTGGTAATAATGAGTTGGAATCTTTTCATTAACTATAGCTTAATTGTATTTACGTATAAAATTTACATACCTCACCTTTACCTTTTGATTCGTACTTCAAACAAAATATAGTGTCTGTCCATAATAGTTATGTAGTGGCCGTGGCGGAGACTTTTGATTTGTTAGGGGAATTGTATCAAGGATTTATTTACTGGAAGGACAAAACGTAGTCTGAGAGCACAAAAGCTTATTGACAGAGAATGTTGAAAAGTTGGTGTTTCATCAACAGGGAAAAAATAGAGAAATGTTCGCTAAAGAGTGATGTTGCAAAATACTGCTGAGGCAGTGGTGTTTCGGCAATGGAGAAAATGTAGAAAATTGTGGAACAGGGGTGTTTCAGCAATGGGGAAAATGTGGAAAATTGCAGAACAAGGGTGTTTCAGCAATGGGAAAATGTAGAAAGTTGTTGAACAGTGGTGTTTCGGCAATGGGGGAAATGTGGAAAATAGATGAACAGGGGTGTTTTAGCAATGGAAAAATGTGGAAGATT
>JASDQU010025497.1:5215-22098 GCA_032191745.1 Picea mariana
AATATAAAATCCCAGCCCTCACCTCGTCCCCAATAAATAAAGAATGTGAGTTTGTAGATAACTAATGTATGTATAGAGGGTTAGATATTAGTCTGGTACCCACCTGAGGGACCGCTCTCGTTTCCATGGGACGTAGCAATTGGGCCCCGCGATTAAGAAAGGTTGGTGGGTGATGTTTGGTGAATGGAAACCCTTACGAGATGATGAAGAAATCATGTGATCCATAATGAATGAGAAATAAAATTTTAAATTATTTAATTGATTAAAATTTTAGTTTTAGTTAATTTTAAATTATTAAAATATTAAATAAATATAAATCAAAATTAAATAAAAAATAAATAAATTTATCAATTTTTAAAAGTAGGACTGTGATAAATGCATGCTCCTCCTTTAGTGGAAGTTATGGTGGTCATTGAGAGATGTGTGAAAGTGACAACGGGGAATAATTAAGATGAATAATGGTCCACATGCCTCGACGTATGTCTGTATTGACGGGAGAAAATGAATAACGAAGTATGTACAGAGAATCAATTAAAATAAAATAAACTCCCTCAATTGATCACTGAAACATAATACAATCAACTAAATTTCAAAGTTTTTGAGTGAAAACCCCTACCGAAGTGACTAAGAAAGGTGGGTGGGTGGTATATTTTGCGCTTCGAATATATGGGGTACTGTACGAGATATTGTAAAGAGCATCTTGAACATTAAGCATCATTTAAATTTCCGATGTGGAAAGGATAAAAAGGAACCTTATAATTTTTTATTTGCAATTTATGTTGGTAAATAAAAGTGTATTCTATTTTATAAAATATTATTATATGCATTAATGTAATGTTTTTTCTCTAGTTAAAAATTGTATAAATTGGTAAAGGTAGTTTATATATATATATATATATATATATATATATATTGGTAAGGTAGTTTGCATTATTTTGCAAATTAAATATTTTTAAAATTTTATTATTGGAAGTTAAATTTTGTGTGGAGTTGATTTTTATTTTACTATATTGTTGATAAAAAGATTGGTCAAGTATGAAAATTTTATTTTTATTTTGAAAATGATTATTAAGTGAATCTATATTTTAGTTTTGGAAAAAAAAGTTTTATAGGAAATATGGAAGTTACCTTTCACTTAAGAGAGGGTAGCATAAATATATTTAACCATCAACTTAAAAAATGGTAGCATAAAGATATCTAATCATTGGAAAATAGAGGGGTAGACAATTTTATATTGAGACTATTAAAACTACTATCACAACAAAATTTAAAGAAAAATCATGATGCAATGAAAAAAAAAATAGTATTACTAAAATAAAAAAAACTAACATTGTTAAAATAAAAACAAACTCTCACAACTTTTCTAAAATAACCCAAAAACACATTAATATGAATGAATTTGTAAAACTTGTTATACCCAAAAAGTTGAAGATAAACTTCATTTCCTTTTAAATAACTACTACAAAACATATAATTATCATTATTTCCAAAATCAAAACAATCTATCTATTAAATACACATTATTTTATAGGCTAACCAAAATGGGGATTAGATGTTAAACCTCCTCTTAATGAATCCGCTTGACTCTCTCTAATGGAATCCGCTTGACTCTCTTTATTTATCGAGGGATTAAATCGCATCGTCCATTTGCGTGGGTAAGAATGAGGAAAAACAATATTCAAAGCTCATCTTGCTTATGGATGATAATCACAAAGTGATGTAGGGATATTTTTAGGGTTATAATTTTTTATTTAGTTCGTTATTTGTTTAAGATGAAATTTTACATGGAGTTGTGTTTTGAAGATTAAATATATATTTTTGGGGGATTAAATTTTTTCATATAAAACTTTAAATTGGGGTTTTAGTGTTTTTTGGAGAACTTTTAAATTAGTAATTATCAATTAACTTTTAGTTTATGCACCTAATCAAAAAAGCTAGTTGAAAAATAGTGTTCCTCTAGTTAGCTTTTAGTTGGTTTTCAAAAATATCAGATAGTAGTTATAAGTGGTTGAACTTCCATTATAATAGTTAGCATAGAGAAGGAATAAAAAAGAGTTATTTTCAATTCTTGTGTGTTTGCATGGTTTTTAAATTTTGTGAATGAATCAAATTTTATTAGCTACATTACAAAGGCCTTATCTTCTCCTAATAGAACCTTGGAGGAATCACTAGAGTGCATTACTTAAGACACTCAAATTTACTCAAGTGGCCATTTGACTACATGTATTAAATATATTGATTGTTGATATCAAAGATTATAGGATTATAATATGTTAAGTGTTTATATCAATATGATATACATTTTTTAATTATAATATTTTTTTTTTCTTTTAATTGTGTTATATATAAATAAAGTCGATTGTGTTATATATAAATAAAGTTGATAATAAAATTTTATATATAAATAAAGTTGATAATGAAATATTTTATTTAAGGTAGATATAAAAATATTTTATTTATTATTTATATTGAAATATTTATTGTTATTAATATTTTTTTAAATGTTATATATCAATTCCACTTTAAGCAATAAAAGGATTACACATTTTCATTATAAAAGTAGATATTCATTTTAAAAGTAGATATTGAAAAGTAGAATTATTTTCTTAAAGATAGACATTGAAATAATTTATTTAAATATACTTGACATTGATTTTTTTATTATTATTATTAATATTTTTTTTTCTCATAAAATAAATTACACATCTATTTTATAAAAAGTTATAAAAAAAAAAACATTTTTAAATAAAACTAATATGAAAAAATATACATACATTTTGAAGTAACAACCATTCGAAGGTCAAATTTCCCTATAATTATAGCATCTAATGCTTAGATAATGTAAAAAGACATATTAAAATAAGTAATGATTATTTTGAAAAGTAAACCAAAAGACTTTATTGTTAACTTTTTATTTTATAAATATATTAATTTCATATGTATGACTTTAAGGAATGGGTAGCATATTTATAAAGCACTTTGAATTGCATGTTTGCAAAATTCAAACACATCTTTGGGAGTGCACTCCTCTATGCATCATACAAATGTATTATGATACATTTTTCTTGAGTTTATGATTGTTTAAAAGTGTGGTTGGCTATAGTGTCAATGTGTAAGGTTTATAATTTTTTTTTGGTATTTTCTTTTATAGTTTGTAGTAGTTAAAATATAATTTTTTGGGGAGGATAATTGATATTTAATAATGTGGTTTTTTATGGTTATGTAAGTCAATCAAATTATTTTTAAGTTGTTGTATTTTTATACGGTTTTTTATTAAGAGATTTTTAATAAATAATGGTTTTATGAAGAACTTGTAATCTTTATATTTAAAAAGGAATTTAAATGAATTTAATATTTTTTTAATAATACATTATATTTATTATTATTATAATTTATTTTTATTTTTATTATGATTAAAACTTTTTAAAAAATAACTCCATTAAAAAAATTAGCTTTTTTGGAGTTTTGATGAAAGACTCATTGTTTAATAGCATAATTGAATAGTTGTCTTGTTTCATTAAGTTGTTTCAAAATGATTGACTATTGAATTTATTTTCCACTTTTTACTCACATTTAATATTGCATATTCTTAATGTTGTAAATAAATGTAATTTCATCAAAAATATTTAGATAACTTTACAATTAACAATAAAAACTTGAAAATAAAAATAAATATTGGAAATTGTTTATGAAATATTAGTATTATCACAATAAATATTGGAAATTGTTTATGAAATATTAGTATTATCACGTACAAATTTTAAAGTGTTCTAATCATTTTCAATACTTTTTTTAGTATGATGGTTGGCTAGAAACAAACACATATAATGTGTTTATTGGTTTAACAATAATTAGCTATAACTTTAATGGTTAACCAACTAAATATACTTACTTTTTTTTTTGGAATTTAGATTGTGTATTGATTCCTGGTCAAAAAATACAGATGTCTGAAATTTATCTAACTACTTGGTATTGGTGTCCAGCTGGGAAATCACCTCTGCCAAGTGTTCAAAATAAATAAAAAAGGGTAACGGTGTCCATTCGGGAAACCATTGTTGTCCGAAGTCCAGTTCATAGAAAAAAACATAGCTATGTGGCCATGCAGGGCCAGATGTCAAGTGCATGTGAGCAAGGAATTCTACTGTGCCATGCAGGGCTAACAGATTGACAGCAAGAGAGAAAAACATAAGGGAGCATTAGTAACCTGGACCCAGACACGGCCCGGTGTAGACCTGTGCAGCTTGTGCCTTCCCTTTCTCTCGTTCCACCATGGCTCTTCGAAGGTCCTGCAGAAACGCCATCACATTGTCCACTCAGCGCCACCGGCCGACTTCTCGTGTCTGTACATCGCACATGGTTGTTTTGATGTCCTCCATATCCTTTTTTATGTTGCTCAAGGTGGTCAAGAGCTCATCGTCCCTGCCATTAAAAGGAGAATGGCAGTGGGAGAAAGGTGTGGAAGAAGAGGAGCCCAGGAGAGGGGGGGAATGTGAAATTGAGGGGGAGGGGCGAGGGGGAGGGTGGTGGAAAGAAGGGACGTCGAGGGGGCGAGGGGAGAGGTGGCACATAACTAATCGAATTTCCCATGAGGTCAAACCACTCGACCCTACAGTCGTAGGGGTTCGAGAGGGGGGAGAGGCGGGTAACAAGATCCACGGTCGGTTTTGAGGGAGAAGGTATGACTAATTGGGGAAGAGGAGGGGTAAAACCATCCTCATGTGGGTGGACATCCATGGGGGCCAACGGAGGAGGAGGAGGAGCCGACTTATAGTGGGGGGAAACAGCTCGAGGTGGGCTCGAGGCTTCGCGCGACTGAACATATGGGGGTGGTTTTTTTCCCCAGGCCTGGTACCAGGTTGCTCCACACCTTGGTCTGCCTCTGGGTCATGGCATGAAGGACAGGAGGATTCTCGCTAGCCAACTCTAGTATGGAGAGTGTGCACCGAAGAACTCCAAAACGCCAATGGAGGAATCACACCAGTGCTGTAGAACAGAGCGGAGAATGGAAAGAGCTCTGGGGGGGTCACGTCGATATAAATGAGCCAACAAAAATGAAAAAGGGGAAGAAATCTTGGCCGGTTGGAGCTGAGGTGACCGGGAGGGCTCGTCGTGTAGCGCCATGAAGACTTGCAGGTTCTGAATTGTGCAAGCTGCATGGTGTGCATGTGGGAGGGGAGGTGACGGCAGATCGTTTGCATGCCAGCAAGGATGTGAGGGCGAACGTGACGTTAGGATGCCACCTGTTGCCATGTGGCATGGTCATGTGGCCCTCGACTGTGCTGCGTCCATCATTTCATGTGAGCACCCCATCCAGAAGTTGTTACTTGTTACTGATGATATATATATATATATATATATTCTTCATGAAAATTCTTTCTATTTTTGTATGCTAATTCATGGTTATCCCACATTTCTTAAGTGATGAATATCACTAATTTCAATCTAAGTTTTCTTCTATTGTTTTTCTATGTATGTATTTGATTTAATTTCACCTCCATTAACTCTATACAATATGTTACGAATGATATAAACTTCTATTAAATATATTGTAGGTCCAATTATATTAGTATAATTTTTTTTTATAATCAATATCATAAAATTTAAATTTAAGTTTTTCTTTTATTTTTTTTCTCTATGTATTTGATTTAATTTTCATGCAACCCACTTCGCTTCATATGATAAGTATGCTATAGGCATCGCTCAGGAGTGTTTACACAGCATTAAAAAAAAAAACTTTCCCGCCATCCTCCTAAAATTGGATCTCAAACAGGCCTTCGACTGCATAAACTGGAATTTCTTAAAGCTCATCCTTCTCCAATGTGGATTTGGGGCTGCCATTACAAATTGGATGATGGGCTACATAACCATGGCCACCCTGGCAGTTTTAATCAATGGCGAGGCTTCCAAAGCCTTCCACAACGAAAGAGGGCTTCGACAGGGATGCCCCCTCTCACCCCTCCTTTTCATTCTGGTATTAGAAAGCCTAAGCATCCTGTTAAAAAGAAGAAGTCAATTAGCCGGCAAACTCACAGGAATCAAAGCTTCCAGACTGACTCAAATTTTGCATCTACTCTTCGTAGATGACGTGATTATTATGACTTCGGCCTCCTTGGCTGAATGGACAGAAATTTTTATTGTGCTAAACTCGTTCTGCTCTGTTTCAGGTCTAAAAATAAATTATCAGAAATCTATCTTCTTGGCCACAGGCATGAGGGACGCTTTCTTGTTGAAGCTAAAATCTCTTTTCGGCTTTGATTTTCGAGATCTAGCAGCTGGCTTCAACTACCTTGGCTACTACATCAAACCCTCTAGCTACAAAGCAAAGGACTGGAGTTGACTATTTGAGAAGTTTGAGCGCAGAATTCAACTCTGGTGTAATAGATGTCTATCCATGGGAGGTAGATACATTTTGATCAAGGAAGTTCTAGAAAGCCTTCTGGTGTATTGGACGGCTCTGGCACACATCCCACATTCTGTGCTAAAGAAGCTCCGCCAGCTAATTTTTACCTTCCTATGGAATGGCAGCAAGCAAAGCAGAGGACTCCATCTCTGTGGGTGGGAAACCCTCTCAAAGCCAAAAGATTTAGGTGGTTGGGGCCTGAGGAACCTGCACCTCACCTACCTTGCTCTCTCGGCGAATACGCTCTAGCGAACTTTGATGACACCAGGCATTTGGAACAAGCTTATAAAAGATAAATATATCTCTCATCTGTCGATCCATACTTGGCTCAGATCAGCCTCTTTTTCTCCCCCGGGGGGCTCTCAAACGTGGAAGCATTTACTAAAATCGCTCCCGGTGCTCCTACATTGGATCGCGTGGCTGCCTGGCTCTGGATYTGCTATTGAAATTGGCAGAGACGATATCCTTGGCATGGGCAAAAAGGCCCTRCTCTCTACTCAACTGCTGGAGCRCCTACATAATTTAGGYCTATTTTATCTGTTTCAAATAAAAGACACTCACMGAAGCAACACTCTTGGYRATTCYTGGGTTACTAGCTCCTCGCTRAATCTAGAYAGMRAGCTCACARCCGAATGGAAYAGTTACACACAYCATCTTATTGAAGCCGGCATCTGCCTACAGGATAGACCTGACACACTAATCTGGACGGGGGCCGATAAATCTGGCTACATTTCTATCTGAAACATCTATAAAGCATTGACAGAAGCATCCTGGCACACTCGCGATCGGACTCGGTGCACCCAGATGTGGAAGTGGAACTGTCCTCTAAAACTCAAATTATTCACTTGGCTTTTGACGGAGAACAAAATCCTTGTCTGGGATATCCTACAAAGACGTGGTTGGTCAGGACCAAATTGATGTATTTTTTGCAAGGAGGACAGCGAAACTTCACACCACCTCTTCGTGAGCTGCCTTTTTTTCCAGCAAATTTGGCACCATGTCACAGCTTCTCTAAAACTTTCCGAACAGTGGCTTGGACCCTCGACATTCTCCTGCTTTAGTTTTTGGTGCTCAAGACACCAGATCTACCCATCGCTGCCAGCCACTGTCTGTTGGAACAACTAGTTGGCAAGAAATGTCACCATCTTTGGCCTACAGGATAGACCTGACACACTAATCTGGACGGGGGGGCGATAAATCTGGCTACATTTCTGTCTGAAACATCTACAAAGCATTGACAGAAGCATCCTGGCATACTCACGATCAGACTTGGCGCACTCGGCTGTGGAAGTGGAACTGTCCTCTAAAACTCAAATTATTCACTTGGCTTTTGACGGAGAACAAAATCCTTGTCTGGGATATCCTACAAAGACGTGGTTGGTCAGGACCAAATTGATGTATTTTTTGCAAGGAGGACAGCGAAACTTCACACCACCTCTTCGTGAGCTGCCTTTTTTTCCAGCAAATTTGGCACCATGTCACAGCTTCTCTAAAACTTTCCGAACAGTGGCTTGGACCCTCGACATTCTCCTGCTTTAGTTTTTGGTGCTCAAGACACCAAATCTACCCATCGCTGCCAGCCACTGTCTGTTGGAACAACTAGTTGGCAAGAAATGTCACCATCTTTGATGATAAACCCCCTTCGATTTACTTGGTGAAAAACCTCATTCTTAATGTAGTTGCCCGACCTTCTCCTACCACTGCTCAGACAAAACGCAGATCCTTTACAACTCTTCCTTTTGACAAAGCCATCGCCTGGTTTGACGGAGCAGCTCAACTAGATGGATCTCTTTGTGGGGCGGGGGGGCACATCTTCATCAACGTCCTCACTTCTTACAGATGGACTCTGAATGGCGGACAAGGCACCAACACCAAGGCCGAACTACTGGGGGTGTGGGCTTCCCTTATCCTGGCTCAAAGGCTAAACATCGATGTGATGATACTTCTCGGAGACTCAAAAGTCATTATCGACTGGATAAATGACAAGGCTGACCTCCGATCAACAACTTTGGAATGCTGGAAAGAGAGAACTATCGAAGCCATAAGACTGTTCAAGAGCCTCTCTGCCTCCCATATCTACAGAGAAGACAATGCTATCGCGGACCATCTATCAAAATTGGCTTTATCTCGTCCTCTTGGTTTCATGACTTTCTCCAGATGGGAGGATGGCAACGAGGGCCCCCCAACTTTGCTCAAAATATGAAGTGGAAGACTACAGGATATCGGATCTTTTGGCAACAGAATTATTGATCTGCAACAGATTTTTGTCTATTTGGCGATATACCGGGACAGATTACACTCTGACTGGATACTAATATGTAAATTCCCAGATTTCGTCCATTCGGTGATACCACTGTTCTGTGCAATTGGCCGCTGATATGCAAACAAGTCTCTGTTCTTTGTATTAGACGCTGATATGTAAATTTTTATATTATGTTGAATATATAAAGTAACTTTCCTGTGGAAAAAAAAAATACCCATTGGATACATTGATACTCCAATTATTTTAACACTTAAATACATGTAAGAATCCCAAGATTCCATTATATCTCGCTAACGCTTAAATACATGTAAGAACCCCAAGATTATGTGAACTATATAAGAAAAATAAAATATCATGATATGTTTATGTTTTGTGTACTTGGGGGATGTTTTATTTCTTATAAAAATTAAACAACACATTATGAATATTTTATTCAAAAATTACATGGACTTTATCGATTTGGTTTTCTTCATCCCATCATAACTACTAAAATAAATATCCGTCCATCATAACTACTAAAAATAATTAGCATACTTCTAACGGGGAATGAGAATACCGAAGTAAACGAAGGAACATTTTGAGATTAAAGTTGTTAATAAAAATTATAAAAATATTGCAATTAAATTATTTTATTTCAAAATTTGTCATGAAACATTTACTCTATCTTGTGAGTTAAATTATTTTATTTTAAAATTTACTATAAAAACATTTGCTATACACTATATTTAAAAATCTCACATAATTTTTATGAACAAATTTAATAAATTGTAATTTAATGGTATTTTAAATTTAATTAACTAAGACAAATTTACTTAATTATCTAATATCTATTTATTTAGATTTGCAAAAACAAATTTGTCCAATTTTATTTATTTATTTATTTTACTCTCATTTATTATAATTTTTTTTAATTCATTATCATTTTTTATTTTATTTTATACAATATTACTAATATTTTTTTATTTTATAAATAGAATAATTAATTTTATTTTTATATTTTAAATTAAATTTAACTTTATATTTGTCTATTCCTAATTTTAATTTAATTTTAATTTTAATTTTTTATAATGATTTTTTTCATTTAATATTTTTTTTTATTTAATGGTTTTTACAACTTTACTACATTAGATTGATTTTGATTTGTCTTTGATGTAAGAGATATAATTATTTTTTTTCATTTATAATTTTTACACAGTATTAGCAAGTTAATGAGTAGAGGAAGCTTTAACGAGAGTTGGGCTATATCCATTCTTTAACTCTCAAAGATTTAGAGTCAGGAGGGATAGCTCGATTGGCGAGAACGTGGGCACACTCTCCCAGGTTGGGGAGAGGTCACGAGTTCAAACCTGGCTCCGAGTCCCTCGGGCTGCTGCTTTCCACTCCCATATCATCCACTATGTGGGGAAGTATCGGGGTGGGTTCCCAGCGGGTTAATTTCCATTGAAAAAAAAAAAAACTCTCAAAAATTTGATCCCCATATGACCGCTACGAGAAAATCCAGGGCCATATCCCCAAACATCTATCCTAACTTGAAGAACAGCCTCCCACGTTGTGAACCTGGAGGTCGCAGGCTCGAAACCGGTACAGGCTGCCCTGGAACCAACCCCGTCGTACGTCCTCGGGGGCTGCGACGACTTGATATCACTCCACTGACGGAAAACGAAATAACAGCAGCAACGACAATTCACGGACTGGCAAGACGAAGCAACGTTAATTGACGGCAACCGAAGCCTATCCCGTCAATAATTTCATACCGCAATAATTAACCAGTAGACGTAGGAAAAGACGTGAACGAATAATAAATGGCTTTTTTTTTCATTTAATATTTTTTTACAGTTGTATTATATTATATTACATTGACTTTGATTTGTCTTTGATGTGAGAGGTGATAGTAGTTAGGTGGTATTAAGGTGATAGTAGTTAGGTGGTATTAATTAAGTGGTATTTCAAAATTTGTCCCAACAGTTGACAGGTTTTCAGCAAAAACTCACACTAAGATGCCTTCGACATAAATATCAGTCGAGATTTCTTATACAACACATTTTTATGACCAATCTTTTGAAATCTTGTGTTCTTTTTCCACATAATTTTCTTACTCAAATAAATTTTTTCTTGGGAGTTTTTTAATGACATAAAATGCATTCGTAAAAGTAAGAAATTGGGTACCAATTTCTTCTTTTAAATCATCTAGGTTCCTATTTAATTTGTTTGAATTTCTTTTTTTTTAAGGATTTATTCACTTGAAAAAGTACATGCTATATGGAAAACCAATTGTCTTTATTCATAAACTTTTCTTTTAGTTTTTCTTGTTTTTCACAATATGGATATTTCAATATCTTTCTTCCTAAATTGTTGTTTCTCTTTTTCAACCTTATCTTTGAATTTTTATATATCTTTACCGTTCATTGTATTATCCATATATGTTTGACAACAACTTTTCAAATTTTTTAAAATGAAATATTTTTTTAGATAATTAAAATTATATTCTACTAAAAAACTTTTTTTTTAAATATACATCTATAAATATTTATCTTTCCAATTTCTCCTAAAATATATAATCATTTATTATTAACAATTCATTTTCATAAAATCAAAATCTTATCATTAATTCTCGCCTAAAATTCTTTATTTTTAATGTGTATTATAATAATTTCAATTATTTTTATCATTTTCTTCTTTTAAAATAGTTTTAAACATCTAAACCAAACATTTCCAATAAAAACTATAATCATGGTTTTGAACTTTTTATAAAATTGCTTTTCCATGTAAGTGAAATTGAACTAAATGTGAACTTAGCATCATTTTTCAAGTTCTTAAAACGAGTAAGCTTTTACACTATCCATGTAATTTGCTAAAACTGTCAAAACAATAAAATTAAATTTAACTACAATATACATTTCAATTTAGTTTGTAGATATATTTAATGAAATTTGAAAGAAAATATCTTTTTTTTTCCTAAATAGCAATTGCCTTGCTATTTAATTTTGAATCAAAGGCAGTCCCTGAGGTGTAGGAGTGTGTTGTTAAGCCACTCCCTGATGTTAAAGTCACCGGTTCGAAACCTGCGGGGACAAAAAATCCAACCATGTTAAGGGTTGGTGTGGCTCAGGCCGGGTGCGATCCCCGGGTGATTTTGACGGCTTAGATGCCCCTGAGTCGCGGTTTCTCAAGCCACAGGTTAATCGCGTAGCCAATTGTTTTTTTGAATCAAAGGCAACTTTCCAATACATATAGGCTAGAAGTCATTACAACATACTCATTATGAGCTTTATTCATGTCATTATGAAAATTGAACCAGTGTGGGGAGGATAACAATCATTCCTCACAACCATCCAAGCCTTATCCATTGTCTGTTTAAGCAATTTGAAAATTGTCAAACAAAGTTCAAAATCAAATAGGTATTCATTGCAAAGTGAATGAGTTGTAACAATATCATCTTTCATGGTATCCATATCAATTTATTAGCAGTGTTACATGAATTCATATAAAGTGTTTCATTAATTCATTAGGATTCTTTTTGAGTATTGATTTTTTACAATTGTGATACAATGTGTATAAACCTCCATAAATGTGTCCACAACAAATTTGACAATGCAATCACCTTCAACTAATTAGATTCATTTGTGTTTTTGTATGGGTGTAAAATAATTCACTATAGCTTCAACAAAATGCAAATTAAAATTAACATTTCATATATTAGTGGTAAGTAGCTAGATTTTGTTGCAATATAAAAGTTCAAAGTTTAAACCCTTAATTATAACCTATCAATACATAGTTAAAATGTATTAATCTCTTATTAAACTATAAATAATTTAATTAATACATTTAGTAAAAATTAAAAGTTTTTAAATGATGATTAAATATTCTTACTTAATTCATATGATAATTAAAGTTAAAACCTTTGTTCTTAAAAACACATATAGTTAAACCCCCTACTAAAAGTATAAAGAAACACTTGTTTACCTATACATTAGTCTATTATGAATTTAAGTGTTTATAACAACTGCTCAATAATACTAATAATGTAAACTATATTAAATAAACTTGTGGAAATTATAATTTACACCTTTGTGTTTAACTTCTAAATCCATTACACTAATGTAATAGCGTAAAACTCTAAAAGAAGAGATTAATAGCAGAATGACAATTGTTATGCATGCACATTTTAGTGACGGAAAGAAAGACTTATTGAATTGGCAGAATGACAATTGTTATGCATGCACATTTTAATGACAGAAGGAAAGACGTGTTGCATGCCTAAATTTTTCCCTATAGAATATCGATATCGCTGAGTGGTTTTGAGTTGGGACTTCAATAATATTTGAGGTAGTGCCATTGCCCCAAAAGGGATGTTGGGGTTATGGATTTGTACCTATTTTAATCCATTCCAAATTGGAATAGCAACGACAATGTCATTTTAGTTCATTCCAAACAAAAATAGCAGTGGCTTATGATTTATAATAAATTTATTCTTAGAATTTTATATTTAATGTTGTGTGGATGATGGATTTATGTTATGGAGTAAGTTAATTTGGGAGCAATCTTCTCTTCTGAGCATATGGGTTGGTTTAAAATGGAGCAAAATCCTAGGATGGAGTTTTCAATTGCATGGAATTTTGTTCCATGCCAAACTCAGACTACTCAAAATCTGGCCAACTCATTTTTTTTCCTCAAAAAAAGATTTGTTTGCTACAAAGTTAGCCTACTCCTTTATGTTATTTGATCCAAACTCCCTTAAGAAAAACAATGTTTAAAGGATTGAACCTTTATACAAGGCTTTGTTATTTTTTCTTCATCTGTTTCTAGTTTTTTTAGTATTGAATTCTATTAAAGTGTTTTGTTGGATTTCTTATGGTTTTGTCATATTGTCTTGGCATTGGCTAGCTAGGTGTGGCATATAGTAGTTGGTTGGTAGGTATAGTGTTTTAATGATGAAACCAAATTCATTTTCAACCTTGCTCCTTTATATTGTTGGAGGTGAAAAATCTCAAACCAAATCAATTCAAAATGCCTAATCAATATAGAGTTTAAAATTTTTATAATTTTGTACATCAGAATGTCGCTGCTGCAAATGTCGTTGTCCTACTTGAACACTGCGCAATTGTAGCTTGTACTTTTTAAATAACCCTTGGATCTCCCAATTGATTCTCATCGATCTTTATTACTGCAATTTCATTTTTCTTCCATGATCCCTACAATCCAAGGCTTTTATGACCATATTCAATCACAAGAAAAAACCGTTACAACCACTCTCATACCCCCTTTTCTTTCTCACAAATGAAGGACATGTATCAGGTTTATTAGGAGTACTGATTTTTTCTTTGATGTATCCAACACTAGATTTGTCAGTTGGTGATCTCTGACTATCCAAGAGCTTATCCAGGGTCATGGAGTTGTTCAAGAACTTGCTTTGGGTGTTTGATTTCTCAACCTTCAAAACTTCTTCTGCATCTTATGACATGATTATTCTTCTACTTCTTCCATGGGATAAATTCTAACTAAACATTCTTTATTGTATCTGAATCTTCTTCTTTACTTGCAGGGGAGGATTCAACATCAACATTATTGTTTGTCCTTATGCTTTTAACCACCACTTGTCCTGAGTTTACAGAATTTATCTTACAGTCTTTGGAAAGGACCACCTCTTTACATCCTCTGTCACACATTTGACTTACATTGAGCAAATTATGTTTCATCCCATCTATAGGAAGATCATCCTGAGAATCTCCTTTTCCATTACTTAAACTCACCATCCCTTTATCCTTGATTTTACCTGGTTCATCATTTTCAAGGATCACATTTCCTGTTTTGATTTTGCTTATAAGCAGAAGCCTATCCTTTTCTCCAGTCATGTGCTTGGAACATCTACTATCTATATTTCAGGGGTTCTTTGTCTTTGAGCCGACCACACTAATCCACACTTATCACTTTCTTTCTTCTTCCAAACCTTGACATTTTCAGCAGAGGAATTCAAATCTGATTTATAGTTTTTTAAGCGACAATCAAGAGCTTTATGTCCATAGTTATGACAGATGTAGCATTCTGGTTAGTTGATTAAAGAGTCGAAACGATTCTTATGCTTAACCTGTGTCCTTTTCCCGACCATCAAGTGATTTGCAATCTATGGAGGTTTTTTACGTGGGTGTCTCATTCATTGTTGTGGCAGATATCTATACCTTGAATTTCTTGCTTGCTCATATCTAAATTTTAAAGAACAGTTTACAACTTTGTGACCAAAGTAAGAACAGAAAAAACAATATCCATAGAAAAATCCTTGGTACCTGGAAAATGGTTGTCTTCTTTGAGCATGTCGATTTCTTCCATGCTGATGATTTCCTTGAGCAGGGAGTGTATTATTTCCTTGTTCTACAGATTCAGTTCTGGCACCTTTTTCTTTACTCCTCCCGGGCGGTTGATTATCTTCCTTTGTATCTGCAGGTTTGTTGTCGTCATTGGTTGTAGATTTGACAAACTTGATGAAGTATTTGTTGCTTGGATGACCACTACTTGATCCCTCTTCATAACCGAAACCTGTTTTCAACTTTGGATTCCTTTGCTAATTCAGAATGGTGGCTAATCCTTCTAAGGCTTTGATACTTGACAGATTCTGATGATACAAGGCTTGAAACTTCTTCAACTCTTTCCTAGTTTTCACTACTTGTTCTTCCAGAGCTTTACAACTTGCCTTCTTTTTTGATAACTGTTGTTTTAGAATGTCCTCGATTTTCTTTGCCTCTTCTAATTCCACTTTTAGCAGGGCAAAGTCTTCATCAGGTTTTTTAGTGCCTTTCTTGAACTGTATCAGCAATTGTTTTTGCTTTCTCTTCTTAAGTCTGAGTCTGTCAATCTCTTCCAAAGCGCTAATCAACTCTCTTTCCAATTCAACCACAGCTTTTTCATCATTATCATCACTGCCTGTGCTTTTATTATCATAATCCCCTTTGGCCATAAGCATGAAGTCATTTACCTTATCTTCATAGGAAGAGTCACTATCGGTGTCTTCTGAGGAGTCAACATTGTTTACACATAAACTTTTCTTTCTATCAAATCTTTTGGATTTGTACTTCTCTTCACCTTCAGAGTTCTGGTCCTTCCTCTTGTATGGACACTTATTTGCAAAGTGACCTATCTTACCACAGTTAAAACATTTGAGGGGAAGCTTGCCTTGATATTTTCTTGATCCTTTCTTTAACCTTCTCACAAATTTTGCCTCAATATCATCTAAATCTGAATCAGTATCCTTGTCTGCTTTAAAAGATGCTTCTCTAGTAATGGATTTATCTTTGTTGATTCTCATTTCATATGCAGTTAAAGTTCCTAGGAGTTGATCAATGGATAGAGTTTTAAGATCATTTAGTTCTTCTATTGCAGAGACTTTTGGATTAAATTTATCAAGCAAAGATCTTAAAATCTTCCGAACTAAAATTGATTCTTCAATCTTCTCACCAAGACCCTTCATGGCATTCACAAGTTCTTCAACTCTTAAAAACTACTTGCTAATTGTTTCATCTTCATTCATCTTTAGTTGTTCAAACTTCAACCTAAATGTTTGAAGTTTGGCATCTTTTACTTTCTCATTTCCTTCATAGCTGCTAATAAGTTTATCCAACATTTCTTTGGCAGTTTGAAGATGCATCACCTTTACAAACTCGGCTTCTGCAAGTCCATTCAAGATAGCATTCATTCACTTAGCATTAAAGCTAAATTCTAACTTATCATCCTTGGAAGCTAGCACAACAGCCTTTATGTATCCAGTCTCTACTACATCCCAAACTCCAGCACCTAAGGCCATTAGGTATGTTCTCATTCTAACCTTCCAGAAGGCAAAATTTGTTCCAACAAATAGAGGAGGCTTAGTGGTTGAAGTCCCTTCATGACTTGTCATGTTTAAGTTTACATATCTACCTTTAGATAAAAGGAACCTGCTCTGATACCAATTGTTGGACAACTGAGAGGGGGGGTGAATTAGTTGTTACCGTGATTAAACAATTATTCTTACTTTAAACTCTTTACAGAGCACTTAATGATAATCATAATAATGCAGGGAGGTAAGCAATAGAACATTCGACATCAGTCACACATATGAAATATACAGAGATAGATATTTCCTAAGGAAACCCATAAAGGGTAAAAACCTCTTCTTCTTGGTATGATAAGTAATCTTTACATTCTGTACATTATCATACATATGAGCTCCAACTCATTGTGAGGCTACAACCT
>JASDQU010025498.1:24824-36650 GCA_032191745.1 Picea mariana
AAATGAATAAGCTAGTCGAATTGGACCACGAGCATAACAAAATAGCCTTGAAACTCATAATTTTTGGTATAAAAGAACAACAAGAGGAGGATACGCTAGCAATAGTAAAAGAAGAATTAAAAAATAAATCACAAATTGATACAACTTACCTCATAGAAGAAAAGAGACAAGGAAAAATAATTGATCACAAAGATAGGGTGATCTGTGTCAAAGTAAGTTGTAATGACCATAAATATAGCATACTTAGTAAATCTCTGAGCTTAAAAGGGTCAAAAATATTTATAAATGAAGACCTCATTCCCAAAGACCAAGTTGAATTAAGGAAAGAAGTTCAGAAGGTAAAAGAAGTGAGGAAAGAAGGAAAATGGGCAATAATTAGAAATGGAAAATCTATTGTTAGGGATAGAGACCAGAAGGATAATAATAAATAGGAATTTGGCACACTTCGGATCTTTTTTTGGAATTTTCGTGGCTTTCCATGGCACAAAGGTCCTATGATAAGTTGGATCCCAGGTGATATCGATATTATCTGTCTCGCTAAAACTTTGGAGCATGAGGAGTCTAAGGTCCCTAACATGGAAGGATTTGTCTTGTGGTCGACATGGAACAAAAACTCCCACCATAGAGGGATATGAGGCATAGCTTGTTATATTAGAAAAAACATTTCTCCTCACATTCAACTTCATAAGATTGACCCTCTTAATCAATACATTTGGATAGAAATTTTAGACACCAATGCTAAGAAGATGTATATAGCAATCTATTATTTTTCACCTATTAATTATACTTTTTATAAGAAAAATAATATAGATAAAAATTGTCCCTATAATAATTTAGAACAAGATGTAACATCCCACTCTGGCACACTCAACAAACTTATTCTTAGCAGACACTTTCTCCCAAGTGATCCGGATTATTATGCTATTAGAACATTTGATTTTGATTATGAGGCGTTATGGGTTGATGACATGGTTTAACTGCATTGACATAGACAGGTGATATGGACTTGGTTTTACTGAGTGTGCAAGATTTTGGACCTCGAGGATGCAGAGGCATCGATGGTACCCCTTGGACTCTAGATCGAGTAAGGGAGTGTACCATTGGGGTTTGATTGTTTTACTGTGATATTAGTGCATCTGATTAGATGATATGATATGGATATGTTTTGACATTATTTGTTGATGATGCAGGATGATGATAGCTTGCTGGCCAGACTCACATGTGGAGTGAAGGGGGCACGCACGACTACCAGAGATGTTGAGGGAGAGGTGTGGACACCAGCCCTGCCACAACCTATTATCACTCGCACCATGGATCGAACTGTAGGTTAACGTTTACCTAGTTCGAGAGGACCCACAATGCCATGAGGGAAGACTGCGACAGTCGCTCATGATGATTATAAAGGGTGCGCAATAAGGTGGGGGCCTTATTCCTTAGAGGCCCTTAGTCTCCCACAAGTTCCACTAGCAGAGTATTGACTCCAGGGGTTATTGATGTCTACCAAGTCAGTCAAGAGGTGAGTGGCACCCTTCAAGCATGTAGTGCGTCTTGAAGGGGACATCGCACAAGGGAACAGATGAGGCGAGTGGCACCCTTGGAGCACCTAGTGCATCCTGAAGGGCACGTCGCATTGATGATGATAGAGGAATGAACCTATATGGCCTTAGGATGAATAACATGTTAAGTATTTTTAAAACAATTTCCCTAATTAAATGTCTCCCAGTACAAAATTTAAGGTCTAAGTCTAAATTACGCTAGTGGTAAAATTTTGTCTATCTATAAAAATAAAAAAAATTAATAAAAATAAAAAAAATACGACTTAAATAATAATTATGATCTTCATTAAATATTGTAACACGAAGGGAGTAAGAAATTTAATTTATTCATAAAAAAAAAATCTGTTGAAATAAAATTTAAAAAAGGAATTAACTATTTATTATTTTTGATAATTTAAATTATATTAATTAAAAGATAAAAGGGAAAAATGGTTAAATTCCTCACCTGCCTTTTTGAGTTCTACTTAAAAAGGGTAAAGAGGGAAAATCTAAAATTTTAGGAAACTAAGAAAAGAGGTAAACATAAAAATAGAAAAAGGGGAACATAAGGGAAAAAGTGGAAGGTCAAACTTAGTAAAGCATCTACCATTTAAGAGCTTTCTATTAAACTGAACTAGCAATTAAATAAAAGGGAAAGTTATTAAGTGGGTGAGGGAAATAAAAATAATTAATTAATTAAAGAAGTTAATTTATGGAGGAATGAAGGGGATGGGTGACACTTGTATGGGGAGGAATTTTTAGGAATTTAATTATAAAAATTTAACTAAAAGAGAATCTTTGAAAAGTAAGGAACCACAAAACTCTATATAATGAAGGGAGGTGATGGAGGTTGGATCATATTCTGTTTACGTAACGTTACACTGCAGAAATATGTACTTGACTGACTTAACTTGTGGGAGTTGGGATACCCAGCTCGGTGAGGAGTGGTAGCTCGACCATGCAAGGCGAGTTGGGAGCTATTCGAAATCTCTAGATAGTGAGTGTGTGGCCCCTTTGTGACTCGTGGGGATAAGGGGGAAGAAGAGTACCCCTAGCATTGGTTGGGAGGGACTGGTGAAGTCTCGACGATCAGCGAGTGGGAGTTGCACAGAGCACACAGGATGTCATTCAGAGCGGGTGATCAGGCAACGGTACGCTCTCTTCATTTTTGTATGGTAGAATGTATTAGGACATATGCTTGGATATGATTATTTAATGGAGAAGTAAACTAATGTTTTTTTTAAATTGATGACTGAAACTTTCCTTAGCCTAGGTCGATGGTTGTTGACTTCCATGGCCTTCATTTTCCCACATGTCTTTACCACCTTGCTGTGTTGATTGTGACCTTCATGGTTTTTTAGCCTTCATCCCTAGCTCACCATTCCTCGCCTGAGCAGTCGGTTAGGAGCCCGATCTACAGTCGTCACCTTAGCATTAAAAGATCTATGGATCTCAATGCCCTTCTTTTCTGTGCGAGGATGATGAACGAAGGACAAACCTATTAGCTGACTACCCTTGATGTTTGTCCTTGGCTGATTGTTTATTCCGCCATCTGGCAATGACCTTTGGATGTGGATTATCTGGTATCTTGGTTGGATTTTCTCTGCCCCTGGGCTGATACAATTTTTGCGATCAATTCAATGAATTTTCCAATGGGTCCTTACGTTTTTATTTTGCTATGGTATTGAATCGAACCTGAACATCTTTTTCTTCTATTGAATGGTTGTCTGTTCTTTGCCTCTTACACTATTTTCTTTATTTCTATATTTCCTGGGATGTATTGTATGGTGTTGTGGCTCATGTAGATAATGACAACGAAGTAATTTCCTTCTGATGTGTATAGTACAACGATTCCATTGTTGTTACTCACTGTTTCAATATGATTAATCTCTGCATCAATGTTAAGTTGTATGAATATGTTTAGGTGTGGAGGTTATGCACTGAGTGTTAACATAAGGCATCCATGAGAATCAAATGTTGTTGACAGTCCGTAAAAAGAAAAAAAAGAAAAAAATAATAATAAATATTTATAATGTTTCTTGCTTTCTAGGAATGTCATAGATTATGCACGCTAATGTCCTTGTTCTAGAATTGCACGTAGCTATTATAGAAGGCAGTTATTGTCTTCGCCTTAAGGAATTATGTTCTTAGTTCTTATGATTTGGAGTTGTGTATGATCAATATCCCTTGAAGCCACAAGTTAAACTTGTTACTAGTAACACCCCTCACAGACTCTGATTTCAGTTACGCATCTGTATGGAACAAGGGCCATCACGGAAATATGGTAAAAGAAAACAAATTGTTGGCCTTGCCCAAGTTCCAGTTTCATGGACGACTGTCCTTCCACCAGACTTATTTCCCGTATAGTATTGGAGTAATTGAAAAGAAAGGCTGGATGTAGGATGTCATCACATTTTCAGGTTTCACCTTTGGTGGCATCGCCATTTTATTCAAATTTAGTTGTTTGGTCAGAGGAGAATTTGTTAGCCATTGCTACAGGCCATTTTCTCACCTTTCTGAATTCAACTCAGTTGGATGGGCCTCGAGGTTTGATTGCCATCTTTGCCAGCCCACCAATTGATATTGGAGTATTCTAGATTCTTCTATCTCTTAAATTGGTTAGATCCTCGTTCTACTGGAAGGAGACACATGCGTTCTAAGTTCTACTGTTAGATATTTTCACTTGGTCTGAGTAATAGGAGTTGCCTTCCCACTCTCGTGTTTGCACTACTTATGGGTAAGCGTGCATCTATTTTCCTGTCTAACTCTGATGATAACGTTTGTAGCCTTAATGGGGACAACATGTTGTTAGTGTTGGTTGTATCTTCATGTTAGTTATGGCAGCGGTAGTACTAGGGTTGTTGGGTAGTAAGCCTATATACTTTGGTCCTCACTATCACAATTCCTTAGCCAACGCCATCACTTTAGCAATCACCTTAGCGATTTCTCTTATTGTAACTGTCCAGTAATAACATGTTGGGACAACGATGTCTTTTAAGACAGTGATTCCATTTAATAAATGCGTACGGGGGGTGGTGGTGTAATCACAGTAAATAGACAGTGAATTATGGTTTTTGGGTGACTGTGCTTTGTGGTGTTCCCTTACCTTCCTAAAATCTGTGTTCCTTATTTGTGAGCTGGCATAGAACCTAGACACTTAAATAAATGTATTAACAGGTTGAGTGGTCATGCATTATTTGGATATCTCCTAGTTAAGTAATACTCCAGTCGGATTCCTTTGAGTTTCCTACTTTTACCCTTCATCGCTGACACGTGCTAGGCATGTGATGAATGGAATCCCTTCAGAACTTGATGATTTGAGTCATCCAAAAAAAACTTGTTTTACTTTATTGAAGTATTATTATTCGGATCCTAAGTTAAGAATCTTGTAATTTACTTTAATAATAAATATATAAGTGGGGTAAAAGAAAATATTACCTATTGCTGAGATATTTTAATTCTTAGATAACTATGTTATACATAACTCATTGCTAATACTAGCTTTTAGGMAATTATTGTTAAATAGTTATATAAAAGAAAAGGGGGGTTGTTAKTCATTKTTGTAACTCAAGGTAGTTCTTGGGATTGAGGTAATTCTCTTAGTATAAAAACAATTTKAGATAGGAGATAGGTTKCACTCAACTTATTATCTTATTCCATAGGAACTTAATTTATTGCGGTTTTTCTCTTCACTTTAAATTATATTTGTAAATGGAATTCGCATCGTAGGAAAATTTCTTTGTGGACGTSTTGATTAAGTTTAACATYAAAAACTAGATCATAAGATGACTTCTTTTAAGGGATTGAGACTTATTTAGACATTATCCCCARGTATGTTTTGAGGGTCACRCTTGATAGATATGAAGAGGTGTTCTGTTTTAGTTATGCCAAGAGTCTTAGGAGAGTAAAATTTCATGTCATGTTATGTCGTGATTATGTCACTGAATTAGATTGACATTGGAGAAGTCTTTATTTGTAGTGTGGAGGTTTATGTTTTAAATGAGAATGATTATTGCACGAGTATTAATGCAACTAGTAGAACTTGTAAGGTGTATGGAAGAACGTTGTTTCACATCCGTTAGTTAGATCTCAATTACTTTCTCCAGTGTCGTGGTGAGTAGTTTTATGCTTTAAATGTTTGTCCCCTTGCAATAGTTGAGGGTTCCCTTAGTCATTACCCATTTTGTTTCGAATTTTAGACATTGTTCTTGAAAACACTTATGTAATGGCGGTAACCAATTTTTCTTAACGTGTTTTACAAAAAAAAAAAAATTGCACCACTTTATTTAGTTGCTTACCTTTGGTTGTGTACGAAGGGATGTTACATATGGTATCAGAGCAGGTTCAACCCTGCAACTGTGGATCACCAGGATTTACACTGCAGTAAACCCGTGAGTATTAACCCTTTCGTTAAGTAAAAACCTTAACGTGTCCTCATGGATATCACATTTAGAGGATGCCACCGAGTTTCGCAACGTGGTGTCATTAAAGGAGATGTGACACATCCAAAAGTTCCTGCACGCTCGAAGTTGAACCCCCAAGGGGAGGAAGAAGTCCTCGAGATGGAGTCAATCGTTATAAGGGTTAAGGATGGTTTGATAATGTCCTTCAAGAGATTTTCAGAGGCCTTGATTCAACATCGATACTGAGATGAGGCCAGGGCACCCATACCCCTAAGGGTCCACCAAGCACCCTATATAGTACCATTAGCATCCATCGATAACTCGAGAGAGTTGAGTTCTCAAGTCCATGAGTGTCGTGGATGGTTGTGTCATCAAAGCATGGTAGTATATCAAGGAGTTGTGCTTCACACTTTGCATTTACAACCTCGAGCAAGAAGGTCCGCTTGGTTGTCTTTCAACTGAAGGGGAACACTCTTCTATGGTCGAAGACACCCTTTCTACTTTGAACATTGTTGTTGAAGAGTGCCTCAGGAACTGTTCAAGGAACGGTTCCGAGAGAGGTACCTATTAGAGGAATTCATTGAGCATCAACTCAACGAGTTCAACACCTTATGACAGGGCGGTCGTACGGTGCCCGAGTATGAGGCCTATTTTTGGAGCTACTTCGGTATGCTCTACACCCTTACTGAGAAACTTAAGGTCAACAAGTTGTGTTGGCCTTAGCATCGAAATCCAACTCCCACTTCGGGTACTTGAATGACTGAACCAAAGAAGTGTGTTGGACTATGGGGAGCCACATTACTAGCGCGACTGCCCAGAGGAAAGGGACAAAGCATCTGAATCAGTCGAGCCCACTACTGTGCGAGTTTGGGCAAGGCCCATGGGATTTATGTAGTGATGAATGACCGCCAAGCAGAGCACCATTCAACCATGCTCAAGATGTCAGGTATCGTCTCTGACTAGACCCTTAGTATTTTGATAGATCCTAGTGCTACCGAGAGCTTCATTTTTGTAGCAGTGCTAAAAAGGATTAAGGTAAAGGCAGTCAAACAGAATGAGTTAGCTTCGTAGAGATGGCTTAAGGAGTCAAATAGAAGGTTGGAGGAAAGGTTACGGGCTGTATCCTTAACCTGGGAGAGTTTGTCACTAGGGCCACCCTATACATCACGACCTTAGGATCTTATGACATCATGATTGGTATGAACTGGTTGGAATCGCATGAGGCAATACTCAACTGTAAGACAAAATGATTGAGCTTGGTCGATGATGAGGGACAGAGATGTTTGATTGTAGGATGAAACCAGGGAATTTCCTTGAGGTTCATCTCTTCCTTACAGCTACGAAATAGCATGCGCAAGGGGTGCAAACTTTATGCGATCCTTGTGTTAAACGAAAAGGGATTAATGGAAGGTTTAGAACACCTTCCGGTGGTGAGAGAGTTTGCGGACATATTTCTGGATGAGTTACCTGGGATGCCGTCAGATAGGGAATTGGAGTTCACTATAGACCTAAAATCGGGCACTGAACTGATAGCAAGAACACCTTATCGGATGTCGACCCCAGAGTTAGAAGAGTTGAAAATCCAACTAAAGGAGTTGTTGGACCTAGGACTGATACGTCCTAGTGTGTCACTGTGGGGTGCACCTTTTATTTTCATACGAAAGAAGGATGGGTCATGAAGGCTCTGCATTGACTATCATCAACTGAACAAGGCCACAATCAAGAATCAGTATTCGTTGTCGAGAATTGATGATCTATTCGATCAAATGAAGGGCACGACGATGTTCTCAAGGATTGAATTCCGATCAGTATACCACCAGTTATGGATTAAGGAAGATGACATCCCTAAGACCACCTTTAAGAAAAGGTTGGACATTACAAGTTTACTATTTTACTGTTTGGACTGACAAATTCCCCAGGGGTATTTATGAGTTTGATGAACAGGGTGTTCTACGAGTACTTGGACAAGTTCATCCAAGTATTCATTGACGATGTTTTGATCTACTCTCAAATGATGGAGGAGCATGACGATAACTTGCGCTTGGTACTATAGCATCTGCGAGAGCACAAACTATATGGGAAGTTGTCCAAATGCCCTATTTGTCAATTGAAGATTCACTACTTAGGGCATGTCATCTTCGGCAAAGGCATCACCGTGGATCCATCCAAGGTCGAGGCTATTATGGAATGGCCTGTACCGACGAATGTTCTGGAAGTGTGTAGCTTCATGGGTTTAGCAGGATACTATTGACGGTTCATCAAGGGGTTTTCAAAGACAGAAAATACGATCATGAAATTACAAAAGAAAAACAAAAAGTTTGTTTGGACCGAGAAATGTGCGGAAGAATTTCGGAGGCTCAAGGAGTTATTGACAATAGCACCGATACTAAAGGTCCCAGACATTGACGCAGACTTCTTGGTATGCACTGATGCATCCAAGGAAGGCCTAGGTGAAGTCTCGATGCAAGATGGATGAGTGATTTCTTACCTTTTGAGGAAACTGAGAAGGCATGAGGAGAACTATGCGACGTACGATTTGGAGTTGTTAGCCATCGTATATGCCTTGAAGGTTTGGAGACACTACCTTGTTGGATGAAAATTTGAACTAAATATTGACCACTGTGGACTACAACACATCTTTATCGAAAGCGACCTTAACGTGCGACAACGACGTTGGTTGAAATTTCTTAGTGAGTACAACTTCGAGATTACTTACATTAAAGGAATAGTGAACTGAGTGGCAGACACATAGAGTCGGAGGCCACACATCTTTTTGGTGTTGCCTCTTCAGATGAATCTACGTGAAAGGATTCTAACCTTATAGCGTGGTGATGATGAGTACAAAGAGGTCAAGGGTTTTATCAGACAAAACACAAGGATGGTACCACGATTTGAAGGATTTTCATTTGATAGCGATGGTTTTTTGAGGTTTAAAAATCAGATCTACGTACCGTTGAACGACTAGTTGAGGATGTTGATCCTGAGCGAGGCTCATAGAGCAGTTTACATGGCTCAATCAGGGGTCACGAAGATGAGGGCAGACCTTAAACCCTTATTCTTCTGGAAGGGAATGAAGGTAGACATAGTCAGCTATGTGGCCAGATGTCTAGAATGTCAGCAGGTAAAGGAGGAACATAGACACCCAATAGGATTACTACAACCACATGCTATTCTCGAATCAAAATGGGAGGTTATTTCAATGGATTTTATTGTTGGATTGCCACTGACGGCAATGAGACATGACTCAATTTTCGTGGTAGTAGACACTCTGACGAAGAGTGCTCACTTTGTTATGTGCATATGACGTATCAGGCACCTAGCATAGCTAGAGTTTTCATTAGTGAGATTGTGAGGTTGCATGGCGTTCCTAAGAGGATTATATCTGATCGAGGATCGGTGTTTACTTGACAATTTTGGATGAGTTTCCAAGAGGCCTTGGGAACCCAACTTAACTTCAGAACTGCGTATCACCTGGAGACTGACGAACAGATCGAATGAACAAACTAGACCTTGGAAGACATGTTGTGCATGTACGTAATGGACCAAAAAAAGAGTTGGGAAGAATTCTTGCGACTAGTGGAATTTGCTTATAACAACAGTTTCCATAGCACCATTAAGATGGTACCTTTCGATTTTCTTTACGGGAGACCGTGTCGGGTGGCTTTGACTTGGAATCAGCTTGCAGATAGGATCCAGGTGGGACCGGAAGCGATCCAAGAATTGGAAGATTAAATGAGAACTTTAAGAGAAAGGATCAAGAAAGCGTAGGACCGGCAGAAGAGTTATGATGATGTGCGTCATGTTGACCATAGTTACATTGTGGTGATTGAGTCTTTTTGCGGCTGAAACCGCATAAGAGTTCGATCTAGTTTGGAAAAAGGGGGCTAAACTATATACTAGGTTCATGGGATCCTACGATATTTTGGAAAAGAGAGGCCTGTGGACTGATGACTAGCCTTTCCTGATTCTTGAGGCGTATGCATGATGTATTTCACGTCTCTATTGAGACTTTATGTTTAGTGATCCTTCACATGATTTGACTTGAGCACCTTGCGGGTGTCAGACGAGGGTGTGCTCACAGCTGAGCCGATCCACATCTTGGATCATCGCGTTCGATAGCTACGATGTCGAACAATAGAGCAGGTCATGGTCCAGTAGGACAATTTTAGTCTACACTCAGTGATGTAGGAGGACGCATATGATATGCGCCAACAATTTCCATTTTTATTCGATAGATAGACAGATGATACTGTGATACACTTTATTTCGGCATATACTGTGAAACTTCGGGATGAAGTTTAGACCAAGAGGGAGTGTATGTAACATCCTACTCTGGCGCACTGAGAGAACTTATTCTTAGAGGACACTATCTCGCAAGTGATCCGGATTATTACTCTATTAGAACATTTGATTTTGATTATGAGGCATTATGGGTAGATGACATGGTTTAATTGCATTGACATAGACAGGTGTTATTGACTCGGTTCTACTAAGTGTGCAATATTTTCGACCTCGAGAATGTAGAGGCATCGATGGAACCCCTTGGACTCTGGATCGAGTCAGGGAGTTTACCATTGGGGTTTGGTTGTTTTACTGTGACATTAGTGCATCTGATTAGATGATATGACATGGAGGAATGAAGGGGATGGGTGATGATTTCATTCTTGTTACTCACTGTTTCAATATGATTAATCTCTGCATCAATGTTAAGTTGTATGAATATGTTTAGGTGTGGAGTTTATGCAATGAGTGTTAACATAAGGCATCCATGAGAATCAAATGTTGTTGACAGTCCGTTAAAGAAAAAAAAGGAAAATAAAAATTAATAAATATTTATAACGTTTCATTCTTTCCAGGAATGGCATAGATAATGCACGCTAATGTACTTGTTCTAGAAATGCATGCATCTATTACAGAAGGAATCTATTGTCTTCGCCTTCAAGCATTATGTTCTTAGCTGTTACGATTTGTAGTTGTGTACGATAAGTATCCCTTGAAGGCACAAGTTAAACTTGTTACTAGTAACCACCCCTCACAGACTCCAATTTCAGTCATGCATATGTATGGAACAAGGGCCATCACGGAAATATGGTAAAAGAAAATGAATTTTTGTCCTTGCCCAAGTTCCAGTTTCACGGAAGATTGTCCTTCCACCAGACTTATTTCCTGTACAGTATTGGAGTAATTGAAAAGAAAGGTTGGAAGTAGGATGGCATCGCATTTTCAAGTTGCACCTTTGGTGGAATCACCTTTTTATTCAAACTCAGTTGTCTGGTCGGAGGAGAATTTGTTGGCCATTGCTATAGGCCATTTTCTCACCATTCTGAATTCAGCTCAGTTGGATGGGCCTCGAGTTTTGATTACCATCTCTGCCAGCCCACTAATTGATATTGGAGTATTCTAGATTCTTCTATCTCTTAAATTGGTTAGATCCACATTCTACTGGAAGGAGACACATGCGTTCTAAGTTCTACTTTTAGATATTTTCACTTGGTCTGAGTAATAGGAGTTTCCTTCCCACTCCTGTTTTTTCATTGATTATGGGTAATCGTGCTGCGATTTTCCTGTCTAACTCCGATGATAGTGTTCGCATCCTTAATGGGGACAATGTGTTGTCAGTGTTGGTTGTGTCTTCACGTTAGTTATGGCAGTGGTAGTACTAGGGTTGTTGGGCAGTAAGCCTGTATACTTTGGGCCTCACTATCACAATTCATTAGCCAACGCCATCACTTTAGCAATCACCTTAGCGATTTCTCTTATTGTAAGTGTCCAGTAATAGCATGTTGGGACAACGACATCTTTTAAGACAGTGATTCCTTTTGATAAATGCGTACGGGGCTGGTGGTGTAATCACAGTAAATAGACAGTGAATTCCAGTTTTTGGGTGA
>JASDQU010025499.1:368-17792 GCA_032191745.1 Picea mariana
CCATGATATAGAGATGGAGCTTGCAGGGCAGGCTCAGATGGATGCAGATCCACTATTAGGGCATTGCAGTTCGATTCCAGTGTCAGACATGGCAGGCCCTAGTGGAACTGCAGGCAGGCATAGTCGCTGTCGTATACCTCTTGTGCCTCGTCACGGTCGTACTCGTACTACTACAGCTAGTGCAACTTCAGAGTGTGTAGTCACAAATGTCCCTGATGGTGATGAGTCTGAGGCCGAGTCCGAGTCCGAGTCAGATGATGATGTCAAGGGCGCGGATGCCCATGCCATTTCTACTTCTAGCAGTAGTGATGATTGATTGTTGATCATGTTGATCAATGAGATAGTGACTTGTAGTCTTGACTCTTGCTAGTATGTGTTTTGTTGTTGTGGCGAGGCCATTTTGACTCTAGAGCCTCCTTGATTATGTATTTATGTTCCGATCTCTAGATATGTATTATGACATATGTATTGCACTTGGTGCCATTTTGATATATTCATGAGCATACTTTGGATATTTTGTCTCTAATTGTCTCTAATGCTTTGGAAACATGATTTAAAATCTTTCCGATCTCTAGATATGTATTGCACTTGGTGCCATTTTGATATATTCATGAGCATACTTTGGATATTTTGTCTCTGATTGTCTCTAATGCTTTGGAAACATGATTTAAAATCTTAAAAATATATTTTTTCGTTAAAATTTAAATATTTTATGTATTTTTTAAAAAAACCGGTTCATTGAAACCGGTTCGACCGGTTTATTACCGGTTCCGGTTCAGGTTGGACCCTCGACCGGTTCCGGTACCGGTTTTGGTTTTTAAAACCTTGATTTGGGTGTCTTGTTTACATTGATGTACCCGAGGAGGCCGAAGTTAGACCCTTCAGGAAGGAAGGGTACATTTGTTGGGTACAGTGAGTCTTCAAAGGAATATTGGATCTACATCCTACGTCAGAGACAGATTGAGTTGAGTAGGGATGTTTCCTTTGAGGAGGAGGTAGCCTTTAGGAGGTCTAGAGGATCTTGCATGGGGATTGATAGTGAGAGGCAGGAGGATATGGTATCTTCTCCTCCTCACCCTTCAGCAGTTCAGAGGGAGACAATTGAGCTTGTTGATCCAAATTGATCCTGTGGATCATGTTGATGTTTCCCGAGATATTGCAGTAGGTTGAAAGAGGCTTGCATGGGATCGTAAGACTTTGTAGGAGGCAGTGGAACATGCAACTCCCCATGGTACTTTCAGAGAAAGTAAGAGACCTTGGAGATTCTCGAGCTATGTTGCAGCGATGAGCCATATCATTGATTCCTAGCCTTCCTGTTATGAGGAGGCATCTAGTCAACAGGTATAGAGAGATGCCATGATGGAGGAGTATCAGTCCGTCATGAAGAATGATTGTGGGATATTGTTCCAAGACCTGAGGGGAAGGTTGTGCTGACTTCCAAGTGGATCTATAAGATCTAACATGCAATTGACAAGAACATCGAGAAGCACAAATTGTGATTTGTGGCTAGAGGATTCTCTTGGGTAGAGGGAATAGACTATGAGGAGACATTTGCTCCTGTTGCTCGGTACACCTCCATTCAGACGACCATTTCCCTTGCTTCAACCATGGGTTGGGGATTACTTCAGATGGATGTAAAGACAACCTTCCTCGATGGAGAGATTGAGGAAGAGGTGTACATCGAGCAACCATATGGTTTTTTGATTCATGGGAAGGAGTCCCATGTGTGCAGGTTGAAGAAGGCCCTGTATGGACTCAATTGTTTGATATATTTCATCCTTTCTTGTATAGTGATAGCAATCCTTATCTTGTTTTTCTTCCATAGATATAGTTCTTCTTGGAACATATTTTTAAGAGATAGATATACAAGATATGTACAGACACTTATACAAACAAGATATGTACAAGAACTAAGAAGAGTATTGTTACCTTCAGAAGAAGAAGTCTCTTTCATCTTGCTTAGTCTTCTTTGTGGGTTCCTTTTCTTCGGCAACTAATGCTTCATGTTTCTCCTTCCTTTTCTTTAGCTCGGGACAATGATTCTTGTAGTGACCATACTTTCGACAGTTGAAGCATTGTACTTGTGAAATGTCTTTCTCTTTATTTGGCTTCCTCCTTGAACCAAACTTCCTTTTGTTCCTGAAATTCTTGAATCTTGTTGTGAAGGCTTGATCATCGTACTTCTTTTGGGGTTTCTCTTTTGCACTGATCCTTGATTCTTCTTGAGCACAACAAGTCCAAAGTTCTTCAAATGTAGGATACTCCTTCGTTGTGTTCATGCTTGTGGTAAATGCATCCCATGTCTTGGAAAGACCATTGAGTACTATGTTTACCAATTCCTTCTCTGAAATGATCTCTTCAATAGCTTGTAGTTGATCTCTTAACTGTGAGATTCTCACAAAGTATGATGTTATGCTATCATCATCATTCATCTTCATGTCATGGAGCTCATTCTTCAAACTCATTACTTGTCTAATGTTTCTAATTGAGAAGAGGTTTGTTTAGGGCATCGTACATCTTCTTTGATGAGTCAAGATGGGAGATGTAGGGTATCAAGTGGTCTTTTATAGAATCCACTATGATACTCATGGAATTGATGTCACCGTCTTTGAACTTCTCCATGGCTGCAACGTTCTACAGTTCCTTCTCTTTCCCTTCTTCAAACTCTGGTTTCACGATCTTTCCTTTTACGATATCCAACACTTTATTCTTGGCAAGGATGAGATCAATCCTTGGCTTCCACGCTCTGAAGTTAGAAGCTCCATCTAACTTGTTCTCTGACTTCATAGAGTAAGTCTTGGCTTCTTTGACTTGGTCAACCCTAGATGTGACCAAAAACTCAAATTTGATGTCTTGTCTTGTTGAGAGTACCAGGAGATGCGCTAGGCTAGGGCGCACTGATCTATCCGGAAATTAGGTCAATCCTTTCACTTAAGGTGCCTCAACAAGAGGATTAGGGTTTCTACAACTGCACCTACTAGTAACCCTAGCGACAGTGCTATGGTGACTGCTCCTGCTAGAAACCCTAGCAACAGTTCTTCAATGAGCTTAATATCCTTATGGCTATGTTTCCTTCCAGCGGTTAGACTGAATGAAGGAGGTGTGGGCCCATAACCTGTTAAAATATAATGGATGTGCTCATTTTACCATTGACAATACTATTGTCACCCAACCATTGGCCGAAGCCACCCTCCGAGCACCTTAACTTTGACAGAGAATCATTCCGGAAGCAAACCCTAGGCTAGATAGCCAAACAAAGGGTAGCGCATCAACAAGAGCTGATCAGATAGTCCAAACCCTAACCAGGAGATAGTCCAAGCCAAATGTGATCTGCTAGCTACAACAGCTGCAATGGAAGCTCTCCTCAAACCTGTGCACAAGACTGGGCACTGCAGTGCACACAAGTTGTTGCTCTGCAATTCTGAGACTGCCTGCCAGAATGAGAACTGGCCTCCTGTATTTATACTGATTCTGGCTAACAGCCTGGGCCAACTTCTCATTCTGGGTATCTGTCTATTCAGTATATATTAATTCTTCTGGCCAACTTCTTCTCTTGGAGGCTAATAACCTAATATAAATTATCCTCTTGAGTCGACATGTCTTCTAAGGTTATTAGCCAACTCATTAGGGTTTCTTCTTGCTTTCTGGAGTATTCTATTCTCATCAGGTTTACACGTGGAGGTAAATACCTCCCGCAGCTACCATAATATCAACACAATGTCTACACAGAACAGGCATGAAATCTGCTGACAATGATTTGGTCTCCTGCTGGTGCAATACCACAAATAGACTTCCAATTGTCCCCCAACTTCAAAACATGAATAGGTATGACAATCCTGCATCAAGAGGCTCCCAGACAGTCCTCAAATCAATGCAGCATATGAGCAGAAATGTCATCAAAGGCAGGCACGAACAGGGGCTAACTCAGTCGTCATCTTCTCCACCAAGAAACACTGGATAGAACCAAAATCATCTAATTAATGCGCTTTTGTTCTGAAATAACCACAGAATAGACATCAGCAAGGCACCCCAAACATGTGTATAAATACTTATTATTCGTAAAATGAAGATGTGTCGGCCCTAGGCTTCATTAGACACAGGTCGGTCCTAGTAATTGCTAGGACAGGTCGGCCAGTGGTATTTTTTAGGGATGCTCGATGCTAAATAATGCTGATTATAACACCATGACATTTAGCTGCTAGTTATTGTGTATGAGTGACTGCAATCTGTTGATACATAATGGGAAATTCTCCCACCATACCACTTATGCTGTGCTGATCAGACTTGGGCATGCCACAAACGAAAATACTGATCTTATCAACGATGCATTTGAATGAGAAGTCCTACTAATAGAATTTCAAGCAATATTGATGTTTCATTTTTCGAGACATGTTATTCCACATGAAATGTGTTGTATTTTGGATGCATATTGCAGGAATTAGAAGTGAAATGATGATGCTTTACAAAACGTTTTACTGTGTTCTCAACTTGCAACTGTAGTGCAGATTTCTTTTTTAATAAAAAAGGTGATCCAGATGTCATAGCCTTCCCTATGCATTCTTGCATTAGTGCCTCTGACTATGTGGCACCATATTCTCCCTGTATTTTGACTTGGAAAGAAGTTTAGGTTTTGTATGCCTCAAAATACCCCTCGGGATGGTAGGATGGGAAGGTAAAGCATATGAGACATGTGTAGGAGTTTGGGTGATCAAGTAGATGGAAATATGAAAAGGTAAAGCATCATATTTGGTACATTTATTTTATGCTTGTTTTGTTTATTATGATGTAAATTATTATTTTCCTTATTTAATTAAGGTCGAGGACATGGACGTCAATTGCTTTCCATGTCTTGTAATTTCATCTGCATGTGCTAATAATGCTCTTAGGGAACATATTTATGTTACGATATTTCTTCTGCATCATACATGTTTTGTATTTATTTGTTCTATTATAATGTATATTAGTCTCTCCCTTTTGCAGATTAAGATGAACTAAAACTATGTATGTTCAATAAGTTCCCAATATCTGCAAGAATTAAAGCCGTTAACCCTCTCAAGGAGCAAAGTTATGGTTATGATTTATTTTCCTTCATCATAAACGTAATCCTTATTTCCTTTCAACGCAGGTTGGAGTTTCTGCAAACCCAGATGTTCATTCTTTTGAACTTACTAAAAGAGAAAATTTCATGATTCTTGGATGTGATGGCTTATGGGGGGTATATACTTTAATTCCTAGTAGGATCATGCCATTTTTTCTTGTTTATTTTCTTTTTCCTTGATCTGCGGCTGAGGAGCAAAAGTTTATATTCATCCTTTTTTATTTTCATTATGGGGCTTCTTGGTTTCTGTCCAGGTATTTGGTCCAGATGACGCTGTCAACTTTGTAGCAAGGCAACTAAAGGTAACTTGCACTATTTTGAATGTTAAAAGGTTATCTGATTTTCTTTCATATATCTTAGATATGCTGTTTTTCATAAAAGATCTAGTTTCATTTGGGTCATCGTATCCATCATTAACCAATTGACACCTATTGTGAAATATCTATCTACTTACTCTTGCTCTCAGATTTGCTATAACCTAAACCTCCTTTGTTGGTTGTCCTAAATTCATCATACATCTTGTCATTGTTTTTCATATAAACGAAATGCTTCAAGAAGAATAAAGGAAAGGGAAAATGATCAGGGCTATATAAATGATTTTTTCTATTTTCGATCTAATTCCCCCAAAAATATCATCACATTCTTAGACATCTGCCGAAATATTATACTTAAATGCCAAGTTTTACAAAGTTTTCCACAAAGTCTATATAATTGTCTAGTTGTATAGGAGTTTTCTTGGGCGTATGCCTTTCAAAGATGCTAATGATTGGCTTCAATTGAAATTACTTGAAGATGAGCAATAGAGTTATAGGGTTACTATGGATGCATGACTATTCAGGAGCCAAGGTAGCACATGTACTAGATCAAGTTTGGGACAATATTAAGCTCCCCTGGATTCAATCCTTCAATTACTAGCACTACATAGTCATAGCCCACCACTGATAGCAAATGGTTACGATGGTGCCTCTTTTGTGATTCCATGCCATAGCCTATATAGATTAGAACGAGGCTATACAACAATGCTTGAATGTTTATTGTCAAATAGGAAACCAATAGGACTTTTGCGAAATGACACAATGCATCCCTCCTAGATTGAATTTTCCATTATTAAGAGTCAAGACACGTGGCAAGCACTGGTAATGCATATAGATGCAAATAGTGTCAATTTTAACATGCAACTCTATGTGACTAATTTTCAGATCTGAAAATTGCTTCTTAGTGAGCTAACAGTAAAACCCTAGCTGTTATCAGTGAACAATTTTACACTGAAAATTATTGACTGAAATTATATGCAGCGGAAACAAGAAGATTAGAGATGAATCATCAAAGCACAAGAGACAAAATTTATGTTCTGTAACCTTGTCAATTTCAGAAATTCTGAGGGAAAAACTAGCCTTCCCAGCCAATACAATTTCACCAAAATATGAGGACAACCTTGTCCTCCAATAACAAAAAAATCAGAAAACCAAACCTTAGCAAATCCTTGGAAATTTCCTCTATCCACAAATCTGTTGCAAACCACTTGTATGGCCTGTTGACGTCACCTGTACTACTGGTGATGTTAGCCTATACGAACCT
Organism: Picea mariana; assembly: GCA_032191745.1. Classification (NCBI taxonomy): domain Eukaryota; kingdom Viridiplantae; phylum Streptophyta; class Pinopsida; order Pinales; family Pinaceae; genus Picea; species Picea mariana. The sequence goes on from JASDQU010025499.1 coordinate 7,045, forward strand.
TCTCCTGCCCATAAAACTTTGTACGTATTTACGTGATTGACACTTCTGCAACCCGTGTACATACACGATTGTGCCCACTGCAACCCGCGTATGTACGCAACTGTGCCCACTACAACCTGCGTACATATACGAAAAACTGTATCAACACTTTCGTACGATTCACTCCACTCGTACAGTTTCTTCCTAGGCCAAATTTGCTAGAGTTACAAACATTCCCTTGTTGAAATCACTATTAGAACGACTATTTAGGATCCAAGGTAGCGCATGTACTAGATCAAGTTTGGGACAGTATTAAGCTCCCTTGGATTCAATCCTTCAATTACTAGCACTACATAGTCATAGCCCACCATTGATAGCAAATGGTTATGATGGTGCCTCTTTCCATTCCATAGCCTATATAGATTAGAACGAGGCTATACAACAATGCTTGAATGTTTATTGTCAAATAGGAAACCAATAGGGCTTGTGTGAAATGACACAATGCATCCCTCCTAGATTGAATTTTCCATTATTAAGGCATGTGGCAAGCACTGGTAATGCATATAGATGCAAATAGTGTCAATTTTCACTTGCAACTCTATGTGACTAATTTTCAGATCTGAAAATTGCTTCCTAGTGAGCTAATAGTAAAACCTTAGCTGTTATCAGTGAACAATTTTACACTGAAAATTATTGACTGGAATTATATGCAGCGGAAACAACAAGATTAGAGATGAATCATCAAAGCAGAAGAGACACAAAATTTTTGTTCTGTAACCTTGTCAATTTCAGAAATTCTAAGGGAAAAACCAGCCTTCCTAGCCAATACAATTTTACCAAAATATGAGGACAACATTGTCCTCCAATAACAAAAAAATCAGAAAACCAAACCTTAGCAAATCCTTGGAAATTTCCTCTGTCCACAAATTTGCTGCAGACCACTTGTATGGCCTATTGACGTCACTTGTACTACTAGTGATGTCAGCTTGTACGGACCTGCTCCCGCCCATAAAACTTTGTATGTATGTACGCGATTGACCCTTCTGCAACCCGCGTACATATGTGATTGTTCCCATTGCAACCCGCATATACGTGATTCAACTTACTGCAACCCGCGTACATACGTGACTGTGCCCACTGCAACCCGCGTACATATACGAAAAATTGTATCGACACTTTCGTACAATTCACTCCACTCTTATAGTGTCTTCCTAGGCCAGATTTGCCAGAGTTACAAACATTCCCTTGCTGAAATCACGAAGCTCCTTGTCACAAGTGCAGACTCACTTATGCCAACTCCATCATGTATCCACACACTCAACACCATATGAAATTTCACAATGACCTCTCTCCTCTATATACAAGTCTTAGGGGTCAACATAGAAGCCCCTCCACAAGTCAACATCAAATTAGAATTTCTTATGGGTGTGAAGCCCCAACTTCATTCCAATGGCAGTTTTCTTCAAATGAAGAGTGTAATGTAGTGCCCACGACGATTACCGCCCAACCCCTAAGGCACGTGAGAATACCTACCCGAAGCTACAAAAAACAACAAACACCATATATCAAATCGTAATGGAAACAATAAGCATTTACACGTACTTCCCTTTCTCGATATGACCTATCATGTTTGACAATGATACAAGCACACAATGAAGAAATGAATTCTAAAGAGGTAACCCTACTTATCTTTGTGTTAAATGATAACATCTATTTATGATACAACATTATGACAAACTTGCAGATTGTAGATTATATTTGAGTTTCAACTTTTTTAAATTATAAATCTACCCTAAAATAAGCTACTTATCAAAAATAGTTTTTCTTGCATGTGGAGCACTAAAAATATCTTAGTGCTAAAAAGTCTTCTAAAAATAAGAAAAATGTGTTCTTAGCGGTCATCATTTCTTACCTACTTAGAGGAAATTGTCCTTGATTTCTACCAAAGCTGTGGAAATGGTTGCTGAAAGGTCATTCTCCCTTTCTAGCCATGTGCGTGATAGTTTGCTTGTATTGGTGTAATTGTACTCTTGCTATAGAATAGTGCATCTTGTGAAAGTGAAGTTGGAAAATCTAGAGTGCTTGGACTAAGAGTGGAACTTGTTACCCCTCATATTGTATGAGTGGTAAACTTGTGATTTTCATCACATGATAGGATTTTTGGGGTGACACATTGGGATGCTAATGAGACTTGAGGTACACACCTATTTTAGTTTGGAGATGGTGCATTCTGGTTGGACAGATTGATGATTATGGATCCTCTCACTTCATCATGGTGATGCATGGGATGCTACACATTGGTTCAATGGCTTATGTGGTGGAATGTCTTAGTACCTGGTTTTTTCCTGATGATTACACTTGATGCTCATATGGATAGTTGTGACATGTGTTTTGGTGCTTTGGTGGATGGCTCCTCTATTGGTACTCTTCATATTGCATGATGGTTCTAGCCCTCCAAGGGTTGGATGTTAGAGGCATGGGATGAGAAACGGTTTATGTGGTGGATTGTCTTGATTTGGTTCCTTCTTCATGGTTGCATATCTTTGATTGATGGAGCTTTGGGGTTATAAGTTTATGGTTTCACTTGGTTCCTTGATTTATAAGCGTGAAATACTCTTTAGTGTTGTGGTGTATCATTGATATATGTAGTTCAAGGTTAGCCTAACCTAACACTTGTATATCCTACTTGTATGGCAACTAATGGTCCAAGTGTGACATAGTGTGACTATAGTTCATGATGGTGTTTGGCCGTCTAAACTGTATCTCTCTTCATTCGACCACCATTTGTTTTGTGCATGCTCATGAAGTGTCGTACGGTTCATTTATTGATGGTCATGAAGCTGCCATCAACTTGAGGAGGTTGGTACGTAGGTCCACGAGTGTACATGCTAAAACCATCGTTTTTTCCTTATGTCATGGATGGACCACGTCAAAGCCATTTTTTATCTCTTCATCATGCATTTTGAACGCCACACAACATATGTGAGATCGTGTGAACTCATTGTGGTGTCATGAATGGATCAATTCCCTTGAATTTTGTATATGGATATCTTTGAGGACATAGTCAATTGAGTATTTTGGGGAGACTATACATAACTAAGTCATTATTCTATTATTGTTGAAACTTTCTCATGTAATTAGTTGAGCTGAGAACACTATAATATTGTTTTCCTTGTGGAGGATGATTATTTTATTATTTCTTCTAAGAGAGGAAAGTGGATCTCAACAAACCACTTCTACTTTTAGTAAGAAGTTTGTTGAGGAAGTTAGAAGTGTAATATCTTATTATTTTTCCTTAGAGAATTAATGGATCTAGGAAAACAAATACTTGTTTTTTGTAAAAGGAGATATAGTTGAAACCTATATAAGGGTTTACTCTCTCCATTTTTAAGGTGTGAGTTAAAGAGCTCCCAAGCTTTGGAATTGTTATCGCACAAGTTGTAGGTTGGGCAAAGCCCGACCCAATCGACAAAGGTGAGACAACTATGGGGGTACCTACCCACTGTCACCTTAGATAGGTACTCCCCTTGCTTTAGAGATAATGAAATCACCTCAAGAGAGGTGAAAATTTTAGCCAAGTAGCTCCTCCCACATGAGAGAGTTATGTCCAAATGAAATGAATTTGAATCTTATTTATACAAAACCTCTAAAAAGTGTGGTCCACATTTAATTAGGGTAAACCACCAAATAAGGGAGCCATTCCCCTTTATTTTGCCCCTTTACAACTTTAATATGAATTTACACATTAAGAAACCCTAGAAATATGACGTCACACCCTAAAGGGGTGACGTTTTGGCACTTTATGGAAGTCGTTGAGTTGTTGAAGGGATCACTAGGCTTCCAAAGGCCATGTGTCATCGTGCAATGTGTCTTCCTTCTCCATTAATCATGCCAAACCATCTTCAAAGATCACCACCACCATCAAAACCCTAGCTCTAGTGTGACCTCAAGCCCTCCAAGATGACATTTTAACCTTTCAAGGCCAAATGTTGGGCTAAGATGGGTTAGGTGTCATTGTCCAAAGTCTCTTCTCTTGCCTCCAAAGGCAACGTTCAAGCTCTGGTTGCTCCCAATGTCTGGGTCATGGCATCCAACCTGTGGGCTTCCTACCGCAATGAAGGCCCGAGTTGGGCTTCTCCCTCACAAATGTCTATCAACAAGGTCCTGAAAAGACAGACAAGTGTGCCCCTCAAGGATCTCAAGTCAAATGTATCATGGCAAGTACAATCACATTTAATACAAGGGCCAACTAAACATGTGCATCAAAACTACCTTATCAAATTAAACAAGTGCTCAAAGACCCTATGCAATTTGCCAAGTTTAGGTATGGGAGGGTTGACAAGATAATCTATTGGGTGAATCATTCCTTAAGTCAAAGAGTGTTTCCTAGGTGGACCCTCTCTAAGTCATGTGGAGAAGATGAAGTGGATGTGGGGTAATACTTTTGGGCACAGGGTTCATGACATACAAGGGTTCATATTGTTTTTTTTATGGGTGCCTTTGTAGAGGGTGTGTTGCACCTTCGTTTTCAATGCATCCTTTTTCCAAGCCCATTCATTTGCCATTAATTAATTAAAGTCCAGAACAACTGAGTACTCCCAATGAGTAACATAAAGCTTGGGGGGCAGTACCACAATATCACTTGAGGGGAGAGGTACACAGAGTGCCATAGGGGTAAGGCAAAGGTTGTAACACACTTGTGTAGATCCCTCAACAAGTGGGATGTCTATATAATATGAAATTGTTTCTCGCAGGTCTTTGATTTTTTAGGAGAAATTGTTCATTGTTCTCAATTCCTCTTTGGGCAAGCATCTTGAAGGTTATAGTTTTGGCTTTGATCTTTTTCCAACTACATTCCCTCTAGGCCTTTAGCCCCTTCTTCCCATGAAAAGAGGTACAATCTCTTCTTGGGTCAGTACACCCAAAAATCCCAAGAGATAAGGAGACAAAAAGGGGTGAAGTGTGCAAAGTGATAAGTATGATCGAGAATGATATGATGACTCGTCAAGGGGACCTCCCAGTAGCAAACCCATTCCCAAGGGTGACCACTTACTAGGGCACAATGTCAACCACCGAGGTGAAACAAGGCAAAGAGAATAATTTCCAAGCATAAGTTCTATAATCAAAAGCATCTTTAAATGCAATGTACTCAAATCCCACAAGTATTAAAGTGACACTTACCACAATACCTGACTTGTACCTCATGGATCAAGACCCATCGTCTTCCGGAAGCAAGTTGATGTGGTGAATGCCATCGTGACGAATCCAGGATGTGTGGTGGTGAAGTGGGTTTCTATTTGTCATGTGGACGTTGTCAGTCATCTGTCTCTTGGTACTCCATGTCTACAACCTGAGGGCCTTGAGACATCATCTCCTTAGTTATCCCTATAAATTGGGGATAACATGAATGAAATGGTTTCTATCTTTTGTCAAGGGTTTACTCTCTCCACTTGTAAGCTGCAAGTTAAAGAGCTCTCAAGCTTTGGAATGAAATGGTTTCTATCTTTCGTCTAAGAAACAAGTTCTCTCTTCGTGAAAAGGTCCTAATCACAAGTGTAAGACACCAAGGGAAACTTAGGTAAGCTACCTACTGCCACCTCAGTAGCCTTGCCTTTGTCACTTTAGACTAGGGAAAGTGGATGATCTTAGCCCAAGGGGGCTTTCCTATCGATTACTAAGCTAAAGAATCACATAGGAGAGCACTTAGTGTTGATGATTACAGTTGAGTGAGACATCCTCCAGGACAGAGACTGAGTGAGTCGGCCTGTGAGAGATCCTATGAGTTGGGAGTGCCCATGAGATGGATGTGTCGTTCCTCTCTGAGACGGAGATGGAACACTGTGTGCCCCTATGTAGGGAAGATGCACATGAGATGGGTGTGTCATTTCTATTTGAGATGGAGATGGAACGATGTGTGCCCCTGTGTAGGGAAGATTCCCATGAGATGGGTGTGTTGTTTGAGATGAAACAATGTGTACCCCTGTGATGGGTGAAGGAGCCCATGTGATGGGTTTACTGTTCTCCTCTGTGCAGAGAGTTGAGATGATGTGGTACTCCAGATGATTCTCCTATGAGACTCAGTGAGATAGAGATTTGTTGAGTAGGACATCCCTGCGGCTGAACACAGGTGGACATGATCCTAGTGACTGAGCACTAGTGAGTGTGTATCTAGATGATTTTCCTGTGAGACTCAGTGAGATAGAGATCTGTTGAGTTGGACGTCCCTGTGGTTGAGCACAGGTGGACGTGCCTCTAGTGGCTAAGCATTAGTGGGTGTGTGAGATCCCTTGCTATATTGTCTAAGAGTTAGATTTACCTGTAATCCTAATTGTGATGTAAAGGGTACAGGTCAGCCCCACCATAAAGTGAAAGATAATTAATATGGTAATTTTAATTATATTCTAAGTTATTGAGGTCGGCCCTGTTGTGTCAATAGACACCACTTTTGATGTGTCTAGTCTAGTATAAATAAAGGTGATTTCCCTTTTGAGGAAACACAACACATGTGATTTTGGAAATTTAAGCAAGTACAAGTTCTAGAGCTGAAGTGTGCACCTCTCTTGGGCGCTAGCCTTCTTGGTTTTTGAGAGCACCCTTTTGTGTGCTAGGTCTATGGTGTGGGATGTCTTTCTCTTGAGAATATAGCAAAGGATTGGCTGGGTTTTCTTCCCTTGTTGAGAAGGGTTTCCCAGGATATTTCTTGTTTTCTTATGCATGGTATCTCTTCTTGGGATCTTGGTTATTGCAACAAATTGTTAATGGTGTGGTTGCATTTATCTATGGTTCAAGTAGATGCTAAATTGAAATAAACTTCATGCTTGAGCCTAGCCTAGTGAAAATTCAACATGGTTTTAGAGCTTAGGTCTTGAAGCACCCATTGCACAAGCTTCAAGCAAGCCATTCTCTCAGTTCTTCAGAACCGTACGACCCTCCTAGGGTTTCCAGAAAATTCATATGACCCTCTATTTTTGGGTGTTCCAACACTTAATACTTGGAAGTTGGGGCTGAAAATTGCATAGGAGTGTACGACCTCCTTCAACGCACCTCCAACAACCTTCAAATTGCATTTTCGAGCATTTTGAATTTTTGGCCCTAATGTTTCTAGTGTTCCGCAATTTTCTACAGTTTTTTGGTTTTAGAGTTTCTGCAACTCATTGAAGAAGCTTTCAAGCTTACCAATGTTCTTTTCTAGCCCAGTTGGTAAGGGTTTGTGAAGAATTTGAAAATATGAAGAACATAACCTTGGTGGAAGATAGGCTTGATGGATCAAACAACTTCAGTTTCTGGAAGTCAAGACTTCAGATCACTCTTGAAGAGGAAGATCTATTGTGGACAATACAAAAATCTTTACCAGAGACAACTACCGATGAAGAGAAGGAAGAAAGGAAGGAAGATGACGTCAAGGCAAGGAAGATAATCATCTACTCAGTAAGAGATCATCTCCTTCCTTGTATTTCCAAACTGAAGACAACTTATGAAATGTATGAAGTATTGAAGAATATGCTTGAGAGTGGCAACACCCTTAGAGCTCTTACATTGAAGGGCCAACCTCAAAATATCAAGATGACAAAAGGTGAGACTGTTGCTATCTTCTTCATGAAGATGTCAGAGATTAGAGATCAACTAGGTGCCAATTGGAGAAATCATATCAACACTCTCAGGTATGCACTTGTATATATTATTTGTATCATTGTCATGAGGGTACTTGCAAGAGGAAGGAACCTTTGTTGCAATCATGGATCCAGAGGGATCTTAGTGCATTCAGAGGAACAAACACACTGGAAGTGAAAACTCCAGGTTTGATTGTTTTAATTACCATTCCTCTAACCTACATTTCTAAAGTTTGATACATTACAAGTAGGCGTTGTAGCTGTGACAACAAACCTTAAATTGTTTTGATTCTAGAGATGTACTCATTATTCTCCTCTAGGAGATATTCTTGTCTTGTCTCCTTTCATCTGTTTTCTTGTTCCAGGAAGGTTAACAACTGTTAAAGTTTAATCTATTATTAGGTTTCTTTTCAATTTACTAGATAATCATTGCATAGATAGGATCACTGAGAGAAACACAATCAAAGAGTACACAAGCATTTATCTTGGGAAACCCTCAAGGGGAAGAAAACCCAACAAAACTTCTTTAATATAGATTCAATAACCAAGTATAGTGTCTCTTACAAGAAAGATCTTACCAAACAGAAGATCCACCAGAAACCCTAACCAGAACAGAGTAGCGCACCACTTAGACCAAGATAGTCCTTCACCAAGATAACCAAAACCCTTTACTAAGGTACTCTTCCTTGTAGATGCGTCACTTCTCCTTGTAATTGAGTCACTCTCAGACTTGCGCACTTGATAGAGAGAGCTTGATGAGTGTGTGAACAAATGAGGTGCTAGGCCTCTTATAAATACAAGTTGTGCCTCGCCAATAATTAGGTCAGGGCCGACCTATCCAATTTACCTTTCTAATTTACATTTGACTTGTCTAGGCACAATAGGGCCGACTTGTCAATATAATATATATATTTTATCTTTTACTTTATCCACAAAAGGGGATAAGAATATTCTTTATAGTTACACAATATTTCAACACTCCCTCTTAACAAGAAGGATATTCTTTATCTTTTGACAGGTTACTGGATGTCATCATCAACTGAACAATATCATCTGGGCAATATCATCAACTGGATTATCATCATCAACTGGACAACAACATCAACTGGATAACATCATCAATTGGGTAACATCATGAACTGGGTAACAACATCCACTGGATAACAACATCATCAACTGGGTAACATCATCAACTGGATAATAGGAGGCATCAAAATAATCCACTTGGTCATCTGGCATCATGATCACTGACCGGTTCTCCATGAATCCATATTAAAGAAGTTTTGTTCTCTTTATCTTCGCGCAGAAGATACTCTTTCTTTCTTTCATCTTCACGCATAAGATACTCTTTCTTATCTTCACACAGAAGATATTCTATGAGTTTTGCCATTCTTTTATGTTCTCCCTTCTATTGTAGTCATCTATCTCACCCATCCACTAGGGAGGACTACTACCATAGCTTCACTCCTAGTCATCCCACATGAACTAGAGAAGTTAAGATGCTAGCCTGGGCAAGACTAGACTCCCTTTCCATGATCCACGCAGGATCACGACACAAACCTCAAGAGCCAACTAACCATTCCACATGGTCAAGGTTTGTGTTCCAGGCTACTCAATCCTTGGCCAGAGGAGAGTATCTGCCCGCTGCCCCTTGGAGAAATATCCACACTCCTCTCTACGACGATGGTCACACCCCTCTCTATGAGGGTATCCTAGCATGTCCCTAGTGTTGAAATAATGTCACTGCGAAGAGCATTCTTATTATTATTTTATTCATTGGATTAAATCCCCATTGCGGATTAATCATGTCATTATTATTATTGTTGTTATTGGATTAATTCCCATTGTGGATTAATCATGTCGATAATTGTATAAGGACCAAAGCCCCTTTTGCGGATTGGTCATCGGACAATTATAAAGGGCAGAACAAGAAGTCGGCCCCAGCAGTTACTATTGAAGACCCAAAATTAATTAAAGGTGGGTTTACCCACCCAGAGTGAGAGGTCGGCCCTGCCAGTGACACCCTCTCACACGTGCCAGTCTTGTATATATAGGAGGCTAACGCCTCACTTCAAACACACAACTCACTTGCTCATTTCTCTTATGAGGCAAGCTGCAATTACCAAAGAGAGGAGAAGAAGAGTGGCGCATCTCTTGGGGAGGACTTTCTGTATTGGTTTGAGTTATCTCTTGAACATTGTATAAGCTATTTATGATAAGGAAGTTTTTGCTGGGTTTTCTTCCCCTAGAGGGTTTCCCAAGATAAATGTTGTGTCTCTTGTGAATGTGTATTTCTCAGTGATCTTGTTCTTATGATGCTCTTATCTATTGAAATGCAAAGAACTATAATAATGACATAAACATTAACATGGTATCAGAGCCGACCTGAAGAAAGCACAATTTGCAAGAGGAAAAATGTCACTGCTGCAGCACCTGCAAATTACAGTTTTGAAAAAGTATCTCTTTTTAGCTCCCTAAACATCTAGAAAGCTGCGCCCTCCCCCCAGGATCAATTTGGCACCTAGAGTGCACCTTTTCAGTGGTTGGATCTCCCGGAAAGTGAAACCCTAGTTTCACAAAAGTACCAAAAGTACCAGAAAACCAGTACTAGAAGTACCAGAAGCACCAATCCAAAAATTCGCAGGTCAGATTTGACAGGGTAAAAATTGGATTTTCTCAGATCCGAGGACACCAGGCTACTCGCCTCAGCCAAGCACACCACCTGGTAAAGTCAAAATTTGATTTTGAGCATTTTCAATTTTTGGTTATTTTTGTTGCCACAAGTACAAGATGTCTGCAAGCACAAAGCTTGTTGAGAAACTAGAAGGCATAGACAACTTCCGTGCCTGGAAGTATAGGATCGGTTTGATCCTTGCAAAGAATGACCTATCAAGATTTATCAAAGAAGAAGTGGAGGAACCTGAAGATGCCGTAGAGAAAGTGAAGCATCAGAAGGACTCAATCAGGGCTCAAAGAATCATTGTAGATTCAATCAAAGACCACCTGATCCCGTATGTATCGTCCAAGAAAACTCCGAAGGAAATGTTTGATGCTCTAAGCAAACTATATGAAGGAAAGAACATCAATCGAAAGATGAATCTAAGAACTCAGTTGAAGAATACCAAGATGCAGAAAGGAGAAATGATTCAAGAATATTTC
>JASDQU010025500.1:0-26544 GCA_032191745.1 Picea mariana
CTTTTGTGTATGTGGCACATTATGGAGATCAAAGAATTGCTCCATTTGAAGTATCCATGTGATTGGGTCCTTTCCATCAAACTTCCTCATATCAATCTTAGGAACATGGTTGGTCTTCAAACCAAAGTTGGAGTTTCTCCATTATTGATTCACCTTCCTTGTGTCCTCATCATGAATTTCATGGGATGAATTTTCACTTTTGGGTGTCTTCTCTGTTGCGAAATTTTTCATTATTTCCATGATCTTAGCTTCCATTGAATCCATCTTAGTATCCAACTTGGCTTCCATTGAATCCATCAACTTAGCTTCCATTGAATGCATCACCTCTTGTAGTTAATCTTTGTTTAATGTCTTCTTTTGTAAATCATTTATGTCCCTATGCATTTCTTCACCTTCATCAAGAGTCCAATTAGGATTTTCTGGAGGCTTATTTGGTGTAGGAGGTCCCTTTTTGGGTGGCATGTTGGCCAAATATCACTTTTGAGTCTTGATTTTGAGGTGGTTCTGCTAGACAATATTTATTCTATTATATCTCCCAAGTTTCAGCCCTTCTGGGTATGAAACTTTCCTTTAGGTAGTTCTTTGATATTTCTTCTCTGCAATGCCACAGATCTGATCAAAATTGGATGTGCCAAGTGGAATTTACGGTAATTTCCTCACAACTTGCCGATTTTTGGCCTTTCCAGAAGATCTCACTTGTATAGAATTCCCCGCACAATATAATTGATATAAAATTCTGAAACTCACACCCAAAATAAAAAATACTGTCCATGATCCAATGCAACCAGTCCCACTCACTTTGGATATTCTAGGAAGAAGTTATGATTGTTTTACCTAGAACACCTTCTTGAGACTAGTCAATAGAGCTAGTTAGATACCCTATCTTACACAGGGTTTATCTACAAATTTATGATGACCCAGAAGCTGAAATGTTTACCACAGATATAATAATAATTTTTGTATATGGTATCCAAAGGGCAGGGTCTGAAACGTTACAGAAAATGTTTTATAGCGAAAATACCTCAACGACTCATTTCAGGATGATTCCATAACCGTATCTTGTACAAGATTTATCTCTGAAAGTATAAGGCCTCAGGAGATGAATTTTGAACCCAACGTACCTTGATCTATCTACTAAATACCCTCCAAGAGGTTCCTTCTGAAACGTTGTATAAAAAAAGTTATAGCAAAAATTCCACGGTGTCTCAGATGTAGCAGCAAAACCCCAAGACCTTGAGCTCTGATACCATATGTTAAGAACCAAACATCAATATAGCATAGAAAAACCTTAGGAAAAGTACTCAATGCCTTGAAAAAGAGACAATTTCAGATAATAAGCCTCTTTGAGGGGGAAACCTCCTTTTACCCCACTTAAATGTTCAATTCTAAGATGATTCAAAATGAAAATGTCTCCTTGGTATATATAGGAGACTAGGAGGTATAATTACAAATAATGGCCTGAAGCCGACATAATTAAAATAACATTACTAATCTAAATTACAACTAATGGCCTAAAGCCGACATAAATAAAATAGCATTAATAATCTAATATGCCCCAATTAAGGGGTAATGAGCCAACATTAGGGCTTAACACTTAGATGATCTTGATAGTTATGCATATGTTGTCATAGTTTGTTCTTTAACGTTGTTTCAGGCCATGTTTGGGAGGAAGCCTACAATCTTGTAACGAACAACAACCACAATGGATTGACAACAGCCGAAAGGACTTAAGGTACACATTTCAATCTTCTTTGTCTTTCCTTAATTATTGTAAGGTCTTGTTTGGATTTGGATCTTTGGTCACCTTCCAGGTGCTTACCAACTTCCCTGATTTGGGTGGTCTGTCTAGATATTTCTCTTTTTTTAGAATTTTTAGTCACATATATGCCCTGTTCTATACTCAAAATGTGTACATATGTGTTTTGTTATACACACAACCTAGGTACATACACAGTCTGACAATGCACACCATGCGTGCCTGTCATCTTAAGAGGTTTTTTAAAAAACTTTCGTTTTCTTTTAGGAAACCTTTGGTTCCTCAGGTATTCCTGAGTACCAAAGGCCTATTTTGACTATTGTTTGGCTAGGTTCAAGGATCATATTGTTTATGAAATTGCAAAGAGATCCTCTTGTATAGATTTATTTGTCTTTTTGTGTTTCCAAACATTTTTTGCTTATTTTTAGCTTGAATTTTAAGAAAAATGAGTTGCATTTTAAAAAACAAACCCCCTCATAGCCGAGGGGCCCCATGAATTGTGTATTCTACAGTTTCTTTTAGCATCTTTTGTTAGTTTTTCTTTGATTGAAATACAATAAAAAAGAAAATCTAGTTTTTATGATGGTTAGGTCTCTTTCTTTCTTTGGATTTCTTTGCATTGTTATTTGAAAAACAAAAAGGAATTAGCATAGGGTTGTGTTTTCTTCTCATCTTGAAATCATTTCAAAACAAAAATAAGAAATAAAATCCTTTCATTTTCTCTTTTTTTTCACTAGAAAGTTTCATTGTGCATTTTTCATGGAAAGAAGAAAAGATTGCATCTTTAGGTTTGAAGGATTGTTCATGCTTTTTCTTCCTTGAAACTCTTTTCATTTGAAGGATTGGTGTAAAGTTTTATTTTCTAGTGTTCTTATAAGTTTAATTTTTGCAAGAGTCTCAAACAAAATCAATTTCACTACTGCACCCCTGAGAAATCAATCCATTGAAATTAATTCTTAATGTTAAAATCAATTATACTTTTTCATTTACAGGGTACACAAACTAGACTAGGTTTTAGGGCCTTGGATTAGGTGTGGAGAGGAAACTCTCCAAGGACACTTAAAAAAATTAAGAGTCTGAGTTAGGGAGTGTTAAATTCAAGTGTCATAAAATTTATCTGGGAGCCCCCTCTAACACAAGTGATAAACACGAGGTTGCATGAGGAAAGGTAGAGGAGATAGCCCCTCCATATATAGACCAAGAGTAGTGGGGATCGTATTTGAAGGTCATTCTTGGGATTATGTTGATTGTATCTGAATATGGAGCTTCATGGACCTCGAATCCATTTAGGATCCTCATTTTTATTCCATACCATTTTCTTTCAGTACCCTTGAAAGGATTCAGACATAGTAATCCTACTCATATGATCTGTCTAACTATCTATTGTACCCACCTGGTGACTGAATATGAGCTGGAAAATTATTTTCCTTTTTATAGGTACTTAGAAAGGTGACTGTGTGGGTATATTGCGATACCTAGGAAAAATTCTATACCATGATTTACAGAGTATACCCGAAGGGTGTTTCCATGTTCGAGTTACACTTGCACCGACAAGTTTCTATAGTGTTGGTTGGCATAATTGTTCTTCCTATATTTTGCTTGACTTATCTTTAGGGAATTTTTAGTGGTTCACTTTGTGCTCCTTAGTTATACATAGTGAGTTAGTCAATAATTTATTTGGGTATTTGACCTAAGGTGGTAGACCTCCCACTCCATCGATCATGAGGACTTTTGGTTTTTCTTCTTAGAAAAACGAAGTTGCCTCCTTATAGGCATATATTTTTGTACCAATGATTTACCAGAGTCAATATGTGAGAATTTTATGGAATTGAATGATACTACAAGGGAATAAACTATGCATAATATATTCATGGAAAAATTTCCTAATGATGCCAACCAAGGAGACCCTTTGAAAGGAGATTATTGTGCTTTTCCTTTCTTTGGAAACATTGGTGTCCCTTTGATGGACACTTTGTACATTTCTGGATTGAATCTGGGACTATTGGTTTGGTTGGGTACCATTATAATTGTACCAAATTGTCTTGAAACTTCTTAGTTAAGCACCTTATTTCATGGGCATCATGTTGACATTCCTTTTTCAACAAATTATTCTCCTCCTCATTATGCCTTATCTGGTGAAAGTTTAGCTACTAGTAATTGTAAGTATAAACAAAATAGAAAGAGGAAGAATAGGAAGAAGAAATCACCAACCTATTTGAATCATGTTGGAGATAAGTCATAAAGATATGAAATTCATGTTGAAGACCAACACCTATCCTCTGCAAGTCATGTTGGGGGAAAACACCCAGCCTATGCAAGTCATTATGGGGGAAAAATTCTAGTCACTGCTAGTCATACTGACGATAGGTCTCTAGCCTCTATGAGTCATGTCATTGACCAATCACCAAACTCTACAAATCATGTTGGATATGTGCAAGCAACCACTGCAATTCATGCTGGGGGCACAAACCTAGTCTCTGCTAGTCATACTGGAGTTCAAAAACCAACCTCTGCTAGTCATGTTGGATAGTTGTCACCAAACACTGCAAGTCATGCTAGGGGCACAAACCTAATCCTTGAGAGTCATACTGGAATTCAAAAACCAACCTATTCTGGTCATGTTGGAGAGTTTTCAACAACTTCTGCAAGTCATGTTGAGAACAAGAAACCAACCACTCCTAGTCATGCTGTGGGCATTGATTATGTTGATAAACCTAGATGAATAGGACATAAGACTAAGTTCCCTTGTAATATTTGCAAGGGATATCACCTTGATCATCTGTGCCATGGAATTCTATAGGCATGAATATTGTGGTCCATGTCTACAATATCTTCTCATTTTGAGTCTTATTCAGCTTCCCACAATCTATTCATCCTTTGGTTGATGAAGTGGTCATGCCAATGCAATATTTGAACAATCCCACTCCTATTTTGGGGGGTGATGCATCTTCATACCATGATGTTTTGCATCCTATTCAACTAGTGGTTGAGGAAGTGGTCATGCCGATGCAATATTCAATCGATCCCATTCTTCTCTTTGAGAGTGTTGAGTCTACCAAAGTGGTCATGCTGATGCAATCTTCAATTGATCCCACTCTCCTCTTGGAGGGTGTCGGGTCTACCTAAGTGGCCACACCGATGCAATATTTGGTTGATACCACTTTTCTCTTGGAGAGTCTTGAGTCTACCAAAGTGGTCATGCCAATGCAATATTTGGTTGATCCCACTCTTCTATTGGGGAATGATGTGTCTACCGACTATTTGTTTTTAGCATTTCCATTTTAGTACTTTCAGAACAAGGGGGCATTCCTCTCACTTTGAGCACACTCCCTCCAAGTCTTAAGATGGTTTCCTTTGATTGGAATGACCTTGTTGAGATTTGTCTTCCTTCTTCTGCACCCTTTCAAATAAGGGTTGAATTTAATTCAAAAAACATTTACCAATTTATTGTATATGAAGGAGCCTCGGCAAGCATTTTACCCTCCTCAGCTTGGAAATATTTGGGTTCTCCCAAGCTTGTGTCTGCATCGCATGAGATATTGTCTTTTGAAAAATGTCCTAGTGAATATTTGGGGATTTTTCCTCAGTTGTCTATCTCGTTAGGTGGGGATACTATCCTTGTTGATGTTATAGTGGTGCAAGTCTCGTTAGATTTTAATATGGTTCTTGGGCATGATTATGTATATTCTATGAATGTTGTGGTGTCTACACTCTTCTAGGTGATGCATTTCCCTCAGAATGGAAGCATTGTCACTATTGATCAGTTGGCATATGATAATCACCATCATAATTCAACATTAGTATAGGATGCCCCTTTATACGTTTCTAGTATTTGTGTAGACTCTACCCTGCAACAGGTAAATTATCTGGCATCTTGTCCTCAATGTTTAATTGCTTCTGAGAAAGAACCTGTGAAATCATGTTTACCTTCTCAAGACATGGTCTCAATAGTTGATTAGTTTTTTAATCCAATGGAGGCATGGGATCCCTTGCTTCCCCCTCTTCGTTTGAGTGATCTTGAGTATCCTTTTGAGTCTGATCTCATTGTTTGTAGATCCTCAAGCCCTCATGCTTGTGAGTCTTTGTTGATAGAATCTGCCAGTCTTGGATAGAACCTCCATCACCATATGGAATATTGTCAGTTTACTTCACCCTTTGGGACTGTCGACCCTCCTCGTTCATGTGACTTCTCAGATATTGAATTTCCTTTGAATGCGGCTTTCCTTGAAGCCATGACTATGTTTTCTATATCATTGGAAGAATTACACTGTGGTTTGTGTTTTCTTCCCCTTTGGGAGATTTTCCATGTTGACTATCGAAGAGACTCTTGGTTAGAGATAACATCGGGCTCTACCTGAACTAGTACCATGCACGAGCTATAAGGTTGTGTGGTACCTTGTACCATATTGTACAATCTAGGTTTGTTGTTTTCAAGTTTTTTATTTAGTAAAACCTCTTATTTTCCGAAGTTCTTATCTATATTGGATTTATTAACTTTTGGATGAGTGTTATTGGCCTTATATGCAAGATCTTGGAGACATTTTTCATTGACATTTATTCATCGTATCAATTCGTTTTGATAGGTATTAACCTTGAAACTGGCATATACATTATATTGTTTTCCCTACTTGCATTTTTGCATTATCCATTTCCTGGATCATTTGGCCTTAGGATCAACCCCACTAAATTGTGACACTAACCTTCCTTACTAATATGTGTGTCGTACTTTATGAGGTAGAGCCTTCCTTCCATGGGAATCCTATTTAGAGCCTCGATTGTCATTTGGTGCCCATGTTGAAAGTACTTCGTAGGCACGAGAGTCATGTTTAGTCTTGCCATGACTTTGTGTTGAAGCTTCATCCTTCTTCTTCATCATTTTTTTTGTCCTATTGTTATCCATAATTTTGGTCGTCATGATGATGTAATGATGATGGGGTACTCAGGCTCTTCATTAGAACTTTATCCTGAGAAAAGTTACCTTTATCTCTTTCCAGAAATCATTGTTTTGAGGAAGGTTTGCAGGCTGTCTATACATTTACCTATGAGAATGCATGATTCTCGCAGGCTGTCTTAAGGGAGGGTGCGAGAAGTTCGCACTGTGCCTAACTGTTAGGGTGCAAACTATTTATAAAGAAGGGAAAAAGATAAATTCTCCAACCTTCTAGAAGGGAATCTTCTAGAAAGATGAGATGGCATTCGAATGGTTATCTAAGTATTGGCTTTCCTGATATTTTGGGATCATTCCTATCCAAGTAACTAATCTATTCTCTCTTATATATTGAGGGGATTCTCATGGAAAAGGTTAGAAGCAAAATAGCAAGAGAATTACTGGAGAATTAGTGGAAGATTGTGTGAAGGACTGATGCTACAACAACTAAGGAACTCCAGCAAGGTTATCAAAAGTGGTTGATCTTCTTCATGCAAGTGAGCAAGTGTGTGTGTCAGAGCTAATGGTCATCGAAAGGAGGTTTGCAACATCAAGGCTCAGGTTGTAAGTTTTACTTTTAATCAATATAATATAGTAATATGTCCTTTTCCCATAAAGTTAATGTCACTTTATTGTATAACTCCTTGATCATATACATAGATTAATTGTTGAATATATTGAATTGTATTCACTTCGATTGGTTTGTTTTGTTGTGGTCTTGACGATACAAAAGCATTGAAGTGAAGCTTAGAAAAACAAAGACTTAAGGAAGCGATCACAAGGTATGTACATGATTCTTGCCTCCTAGTTCATTCAACAGTTAAAATCTAGGGAAAGAGTATTATTCTATCTTGCTTTGTTCTAGATCCAGGTGGATCTAGGGAGATCGGTTTGTGTCTGCACTTATGGATTTATCCAATAACAAAATTGGTAACTCCACTGGGGAACATTCCCTTTTTCTTTATGGTCTTTTACGTTTTTTTGTGGCCATTTGCTCTAGTTTCAGTTTTCTCCTATCTTATCAGTCTCTGAGTCTTCAGGATACCCTGATAGACCTTTTGGGTCCAGAAGCCTTTGTCAATTTTGCTTTCATTTTCAAAAAATTTGTCATCTTCAAGAGTTCTCACACTGTGTTTAACTGCAACCTGTGAGAATCAGTCAGGTTCACACCCTACACATAGGGTTCAGTGCGAGTACCTCGCACCTTGCTAAAACGTTGCCTATGAGAATCATAGATTCTCACACTGTGTCAAACTGCTTGCCTGCGAGCAAGATTTTTCAAAATTTTGAAATTGACTTTTGGTTTTTCCAACTGCTCAGATCAGTTGATTTACCTCTTGTGAGCTTATTGGACTATTGACTGACATGGCTCTTGCTTTAGTTTGCATGCTTGAACAGTTTTAGGGTTTCAAGGTCTTTCTTGTCCTTTGTAGCTTGACTTTCGTTTCTTGAATCTTATTGGTAAATTCATTCTCTCTGACTTTAAGAGCTGAGTGTGTCTGATTGGTTGAGAACCAGGGATTGGTTGAGAGTTAAGTGCTTGGTATTTCTCATTTGCTTGTTGGTTTGAAATAACATTTTTGTTTGCATTGAGAAGACTAATTGGTTTGCTCTTTGTTTTTTCTTTCATTGAAAGAGTTGATTGGGTTGTTATTGCTTGATTCTTTATGATTTGATTTTATGCTTTCTCATTGATATAGTGAGAATTCTTTTTGGAAAGTGAACAATAATTTTTTCTTTCAAAAGCATTGTTTTTTGTCTTTTAGAAAACATTGAAAAATCAAATTTTAGAGTTTGTTGAAGTATTTGAAAAAGGCACATAGAGATTGTCCTTTGATAAATGATTGTTTGCATTAACATCTGAAAGGAAATTGTGCATTCCTTAGTAGTACAGGGTTGATTTGGAAAATTCTCTCTCTCTCCCATAAATAGGATTCATGGAATGAAAAGTGTTATATTTCATTATCATCCTTTCATTATTTGGGTCGAAGTCATACAACATGAGTTTCACTTCCGTTACCTTTGAGTAAACAACAGCTCTTAAAAACATTGCATAATCTTAAAATTTATCTAGTAACTCTTTTCTAGGGCTCTTTTACACCAAGATCTAGTTAGGCTAGTGCTTTGGAGTAGGAAGAGAGATACACTCTCCAAAAGCTCAAAACACACAATAACATCTTGAGTTAGGGAGTGTTAAATTCCATTTGCAACATATTGTCCTGAGAAGTCCTTCTAACACAAGGGTCAAGCACTAGGTCGCATTGGTGTTGGCAGAGTTACTAACCCTGCTTTGTTGACATCAGTGTAGAGATTTCACGTATTACGGGGATCACTCAGAGGTATACCCACAATGATGAGTGGAATCCTTTTGAGTTGATTTCGGGCTAGATACCCTTCCCTTGCATGTGGATCGGACTGACGACTGTTCTCCCAGGATTTATTGTTGTTGGTGGTGACCTTAGTGGCCTATCTCTCTAGGTTCTTGCCCAAGGTGACTATGAAGGGGAAAGTCTTCACGGTACCTGGAATCAACGTTGATCAAACTCACTCGGGCTCCTTGGAGGGTATACCCATGATTATGTATGGGAGCTTGCACCAGGGTGTAAGTCCGTTAAGCAGGTCGTCTGCATAACTTTTCCACCTTAGCCCCGCCTCTTCTCGTCTCGTTGTTGCGACATTGGATTTCATCACCAACTGGTGACCTCGAAATTAGAAGGTTTTGTTTGTTTGGTGATTGCTTCCTAGATTTTGTTTACTAGTGCGTGTTGTTTGTTTCTTGAAGTTGACCATAGGAATTTCTTCGCGGAGATTGTCATTCATTTACAATTGCTCCCCCACGACGTTCACGTAGAATGCAAGGTTTATCTCCAGAACATCTAGACGATTATCAACCCTTGCCTACTAGTACACCTGAGGGTTCTCCTCATCAGAGTGAAGTCCCAGTTGTTACTCCACCACACGTGGACACAAGTGACGTCCTAGTTGTCACTACACCACAGGTAGAACATACTGATTCTCTAGAAGATTTTCGAATTACCAATACTAGAGAATATTATCATATTCATCGTGGTGAATGACCTTTTGTGAGATTAAATTCTTCTGAAGAAGCAATTGTTACATCTTCTAAATCAACCGTTGAGCCTTCTTCCGGTGTAGTAGGCCAAGATCCTTTTTGGTCAGGTAATTTTTGACGTGTCCTTTTTGGTACTGAGTCACCTACAGTCTACGAAATCAACCCTCCGATGTTTTCTGAGACTGAGACTACATCACTGAATACCACTTATCAATTTTTTCTTCCTCCCGAGATGGCTCATCTTGTGAATAATACGAGTGTCCAAACCAAAATTACTGCAGCTACTCTTGCTCCTATCAATACCCAGCAAATACCTGATGTCAACCCGACATTACCACCCAGTTACCATGTGTTGAATGCTTTGTTGAATGCTTCCAATCCAACACCTCCGCAAACCCCAGCCAGTTCTCCAAGTGGTCCTCTTTTTCCTGGGAATCCTATTCCCGATTTTATTCCGACACTCCCTCAGATTCCTTCTAGTAATCCTAATCCTAGTGGCACTATCCCGACTGTTGCACCAAACTTGCAGATTCCTATTGGTGGACAGGGTGGTACATTTCCTTTTCCTTTTCCCGGACATAACACAGTTACTACACAACCTACAGTTGGCACACAACTTATGGGTGGAACTGTACCTACGATGGGGGGACCAACTTCACCTTTTGGACAAAATATACCCTCTGAATTGGCCCAGTATTGGAATTAGCTTCTAGAAAACTTTCCTCAAAATGCTGGGGGGCAGCAACCCGCCCCTACTATAGGCCAACCTTATCCAGGTATACCTAATCCTATTTTGGGTCAAGGTCAAACTACTCAACCTCAGGTCCCTACTCAAACTCAAGGTTACAATCCTTGGGGCTACTATCCTATCCGGCCACCACCGAATTAGCCAGGGTCTTCCCTTTACAGACAGTCTGCTTATGGTCCTACTAGTTTGCTGACAGGGCTTCCACCCCAAAGCCATTAGTACCCACAAGTAAAATGACACCTACCTTTTCTTGCTACCTTGGATTTGCCAGATTTGTCTAGGATTCTAAATGATCCTATCCTTCACTCTCTCCAATGGCCTGCTATTCCTGCTAAGCTTCCATCGAATATTTCGAAATTTGATGGCAAGGCGAGAGAGGACCCAAATAATCATGTTATGACTTTTCACTTATGGTGTTCGTCCAAATCATTGATGGATGACTCCATTCATATACATCTTTTTCAAAGAACCCTTACTGATTCTACTGTGAAGTGGTACATTGAATTGCCACAAGGTTTCTTTTCTGATTTCAACACTCTAGCTACGGCTTTTCTGACACATTACCAGTTACCGATCCGTTATGATACTGGGACTGATATTTTGACTTCTTTCAAATAGACTAAGGGCACTCATATATCAGATCATATTCATGAGTGGCGAAGGAGACGGCGTCTCATTAAACTTGAACTCCCTGATCAATTACTGGCAGAATGGTTTACAAAATATTTCGTGAACGAAATTGGTAAAGACATTGCTATGGCTGGTGTTGTTACAAAGGAGCAGGCTATAAGTCGTGCTCAATATCTTGATATCGCTTATTCGCAAATGATAACACTTTACGATTTTCTACCTGAATTACCTTGTCCTGGTACTTCCATCACTTCAACTGCTCCAGCTGCCTCGCATGCAGATGATGGTGTGATTGGTATTGCTCATACCCACTCACATTCTGTTTCCACTACAACCCCTAAATCCAATTCTTCTAATGTTCAAAATGCTCCATCTCCTGCCACTTCCACCGGTAAAAATTCTGAGGTGAACGTTGTTCAATCTACACCGACCGGTAAAAATAAATCCAAGAAAGGGAGAGGCAAGAATAAGGAGAGTAAAAATAATAATCAAACTAAGAAAACTAAAAATCCTCCTGTTGAAGATCGAGATAAGCACAAACCATGCTACCCTTGCCTTATCTGTGGTGACGATCACTACATGAAGGATTTTCCTCGACGAGCCGAGGTTACTAAGTTCCTTCAAGGAATGCCGAAACCCTCTATGCCAACAGTCTTGTCACAACCCTTCCCGTCTCAACAACAGGCTCAGTTGGTCATCCATGACCAACCTTCTAATTCTATGACATCATATGTTTTGATGTGTACCAGTGATTCTAAGAAAAATAACGTTGCACTCATGACTAGATCCAAAGACTATACTCCATCGAAAGAGAAGGTTGACAATTTACCTCTTGATTTGGTACAACCCTCTCCACCAACTCCACCTACGAACGGTCCTCTTCATCTCGAACGACCGAGTCTTGATACAGTTCTGTGACCACCCCCGAAAGGTGTCGTTAAGAAATCAGCCTTCAATCCTCATGCTCGTGCGGCCTAGAACTATAGCATTGTTGAAGATCTGGCCCAAGCACCTTCAACGATGTCTACCCTTGAAGTCCTCCAGTCCTGTCCTATGCAAAGGAGGGCTCTGTTGAAAGCTATAGGTGGAATTGACCCTACAGATATGAATTGAATAGTCTTTGACTTGGAAGATCATATTCCAAGGTTTTCCCCTCAGCTTGCGTTTCAGATACAAGTTGTTGTTGTCGACAAAAATATTTGTTGAACTGTTATCGATGAGGGTGCCTCTACGTGTGTAATGTCTTTTGCTTGTTGGAAAGCCATTGGCTCTCCTCCTTTAAATGAATCACAAAATAATTTGAAAGCCTTCAATGGCTCTGGTTTTAAGCCTTACGGTGTTCTTCCATCATTGCCTGTTACTCTAGAAGGTAAGACAGTCCAAGTTGAAGTGGAAGTTTTCGATGCTCCCCTAGATTATAATCTTCTACTTGGTCATAGCTGGATAGATTCTATGCACGCTGTTGTGTCAACACTTTTCCATGTCATACGATTTCCTCATCAGAGAAAGGTTGTTACAATTGATCAACTTGCCTTCTTTAATTCTGATACTCGTACTGGCAACGTGCCATTTATAGCTAAAACCCCACCGAGTTACGAGAATGTTGGTGTAGGAATCTTAAAAGACTCTTCGTTAATGGGTACTTTCCCCATTCCACCACCACCCAATGTTCCACGCCCATTAGTTGCTTCTATTAACATGATCTCTACCATACCTCATGAACTTCTTGTGTCTTTCGACCCGTGGATAGTCCCTGATCCTGGAGATCATGCTCATTTTGGCAACGTCATGCCATTAAGTCCAGTTGAGTCGGCGTATCACACTATTCAATCGACAACCCTTTCTACACCCTCTCTTGATGAGTTGTCTCCCGATCCTTTCTGTGTCATCTTTCCCACTGACGAGATGATCATGTTTGTCATGGAGGACACCCCTTGGGACCATGGGAATCATCGTTCCATACTGTTTTTGGAACAACATACTCTCGAGAACTACCAATGGATTTCGACTCTGTCGACTGTTGTTGTCATATTGACCATTCCCGGATCTACACATGATGTGTTTGCCGAAGGGAACCTTAGTAATATTTCTCCCACAATACCCATTGATATATCAATTAAACCTGGAATAGTTGAAAATGTTCACATTGGAGCTTCGTGTTCTCTAGATGAAGTTGTCACCTATACATCTTTGTTTAAGGAATTTCGTGACATCTTTGCTTGGAGTTACGAAGAGATGCTAGGTATCGACCCTGCTATTGTTCTGCATGAGATAAAAACATATCCCGGAGCTAAACCAGTCCGGTAGTGCCTTCGTCCGATCCATCCACGTAAAGCGACAACTATCAAACTCGAAGTTGAAAAACTTCTCAAAGCCGGTTTTATTTATCCCATGGCTCTGACAGAATGGGTTTCCAACCCTGTACCAATTGATAAGAAAGGTGGTAGTATAAGCATTTGTGTTGATTATCAGGATATTCACAAAGCCTGTCCAAAGGACAACTTTCTGACCCCTTTCGTCGACCAGATCGTCGATGACTGTGCTGGCAGTGAAATCTTTTCCCTCATGGATGGTTTCTCCGGCTATAATCAAATTAATATCGCTCCTGAGGACCAACATAAAACTTCTTTTATTTGTCCTTGGGGTACTTTCACCTATAGGAAACTTCCCTTTGGTCTTAAGAATGTGGGTGCAACGTTTCAACGTGCTATGTCTTATGCGTTTCACGACATAAAGCATATCGTTCAACCTTATTTGGACAATTTACCAGCTCATTCTTTATGCCAAGTCGATCACCCCACTCATCTCTGAGCAATTTTCATTCGTTGTCGGTTCTATCGCATTCATTTAAATCCTCACAAATGCATCTTTTGCGTAGAGTCCGGCCATCTCCTAGGTTTCATTGTTTCACGTCAAGGGATCCAGGTAGATCCTCTTAAGGTTGAGGTGATTCTTAACCTCCCTCCTCCTTCTTCACTGAGCCATTTACAAAGTTTGCAGGGGAAAGAAAACTTTCTTCGTCGTTTCATCCCTAATTACGCCGAAATTACTCATGGTTTTGAGGCTTTGAAGTTGTCCCTCACAAAAGCTCCACTTCTCTTCCCTCCTGATTATAGTCGTGATTACTTTCTTTATCCGGCTGCCTCCGAGTATACAATTGGCATGGTTCTTGTTCAAGAGGATGATGTACATGATGAACATGTTATTTATTACTTGATTTGAAGTCTCACATCAACTGAAATCAAGTATCAACATGTTGAAAAACTGGCTTTGGCTACTGTTCAAGCAGTTCAACGTTTTCGCCCTTATATTCTCTCAAGAAAAACTACAGTGATTTCACATTGTAACCCTATGCAACATATTTTGACACGTCAATTGCTAGGGGGCAAGTACTCCAAATGGATTGTCATTCTCTAGGAGTTCGACTTGGAATTCGATCACGCCACGTCTAAGAAATCCTTAGTTTTTGCTGAGTTAATCTGTGATTTTCCCCACTCCGCCACAGAAAATGTAGCAGTATATTCATTAGCTGATGAAACACTTTTCCTTATCAACACTGATGATATTTGGTATGGAGATATCATTATATATATCGAAACCCAGACTTTCCGGCCTACTTTGTCTAGTACTGAACGACGTCGCATTCGTTATCAAGCCCATCAGTACATTATCCTTGGAGATACTCTTTACCGTCGAGGAATTGACTTAGTTTTTCGACGTTGTTTGACTTTTGACGAAGCCGAGAAAGCTCTGAATGACTGCCATTCTGGAGCATGTGGTGATCATATGTTTGGGTATGATACTACCCAGAAGATATTACACGCAGGATATTTTTGGCCTTCCTTGTTCAGAGACGGCATTACTGTTGTTCAGAAGTGTCATGCTTGCCAGACCTACAATTAGAAAATTCGGTCGCATCCTGATCCTCTTCATCCTATGGTCTCAGTTGGTCCTTTTGCAAAATGGGGCATTGATTTCATGACATGTCACCCTCACTCAGTCGGGGGGCATGGTTACATCATTGTAGCTGTTGATTACTTTACAAAATGGGACGAGGCGATGCCAACATTCGATAATACTGGAAAGACTGCAGCGTTGTTTCTTTTTAACCATGTCATAGCTCGTTTTGGTGTTCCTCAAGCTATCGTTATCGATCATGGTAGTCATTTTAGGAATTTTATGATGTCTGAACTTACGAAAAAGTTGGGTCTTCGTCATGATAACTCAACACCCTATTATCCGCAAGCTAATGGCCAGGTTGAAGCAATCAACAAATTTCTTATAACTATGCTTCGAAGGATGATAGGAATTCATAAAACCAGCTGGCACATGATGTTGTTTTCGACATTGTGGGAATATCGGACATCTGTTAAATCTGCTACGGGGTTTACGCCCTTTTGATTAGTCTATGGCGTGGAAGCCATTCTTCTGATAGAATGTGAGATACCGTCTCTGAAGCTAGCTGTTGAACTCTTACCCAATACGTCTGCTGAAGAAGAATGTCTGTTGTATCTGATGCGATTAGACGAGACTCGACGTGACGCTACTCTAGTAATAGAAGCCCAGAAGAGACGTGTCAAGGCACAGTATGACAAGCATTTCAAGCCTCACATTTTCTCTGAGGTTGATCTTGTTCTTCTGTATGAACAGGATAAAGATGTCTTAGGATCTAGGAAATTCAAACCAATGTGGCATGGTCTTTATATTGTTCGCAAAGTTTTGGAAAAAGGAGCATATGAGCTGGTTGATTATGATGGTATACCTTTGAGTGAACCCAGGAATGGGTTATACTTGAAGAAGTACTATGCATAATTCATTTGTGCACAAGTACTTGTATTCTATGTATCATACTTTGTGTGTGTTACTTTAGTTTTCTTTTGACGTTATCTGGTATCTTCCCTTACGTGACGTTGTGTTTGATTTCCAGATGTCAGAGTCTTCACTACCTTATATTGGCTTCGCTGATGGTGCTAGCCATAGTACTCGAAATTTAGCTTCAACTGCTTGGGCAATCTATGCCCCAACAAACGAGCTTATATCTTTACGAGGTGTATGTCTGGGCCGAGCAACCAACAAAATCGCAGAGTATAGCATTGTTATTGAATTATTGGTTGATGCTATCTCTCTCGGAATTCATCATTTGGTTGTGCGACTTGACTCATAGCTTGTAGTACTACAGCTAAGTAATGTCTACTCTATTCGAAGTCCTACTTTGTTAAGGGTATATTTACAGATTCGCCTCTTGGAACTGTATTTTGATCACATTGAATATCAACATATTCCTAGATATCTTAATACATTAATAGATGCATTGGCTAATTATGTATGGGATAGACATTTGAATCATTTATAAATCAAACACATTACAATTTACACAATGTAAAGTAAACCGGTAGAAACCATTTGTATATATAACGATCAAAAGAGTTTGTTTGTACAAAATGTTTGTCCGAAGACCAAAATATAAAAAATTGAAGCTTATAGCTTCTACATAGTGATGTCACGGATGACGTTCATGGTAACACACAACTTCCCTAGCTACCCTGTGGAACAGTCGACCCATAGCTGCTCATACCCCTACAGTATGACGCTGATTGCATCGTGGAACCTCTTCCAGAGTCATATCTGGAATGTCTGCTGTTAGGCCTTCTAAGTTTTGTTCCACCACTTGGTAATCTTCGGCATACTGTGGTAATACTGCTGCTGCTTCTCCTCTTCGCTGAATAGGAGAGGTTCCAGGAGGTCTATATGGTCCAACATCTGTGTTATCAACAAATATTTTGTGTTAGTCTTCGGATACATCTATAAAACAAAAACATTTAAATATGATAAAAAATTCAAAAACATTTAAAAAGAGAAAATTTGTGTACTTCTTACCGAGGTCTCCCCACTGAGCGTCCTCAGGTAGTGCTAGATCCGGATCTCCTTGGAAATCCAACCTGGCATACGCGTAGTCATCGACCATCAACATATGGTTTTGCAACCAGTGAACGAAAATATCGTCATATTTGACGATTGGTCCTGCCACGTGCCGGGCCATGAGCCGACACCATCGAAACATCCTCGGATCCCTAGGACCTGGAAAGTTCCACTCAACCTATAGCCTAAATACAGGGACCCTCTCTAGGAAGAAGGACACTAACAAAGATCCATAACCAAATTTTTTCAGTTCTCCCTGCTTGCACTTGGTTAG
The DNA here is from genome assembly GCA_032191745.1 of Picea mariana. Taxonomy (NCBI): domain Eukaryota; kingdom Viridiplantae; phylum Streptophyta; class Pinopsida; order Pinales; family Pinaceae; genus Picea; species Picea mariana. Next base: position 17,328 of record JASDQU010025500.1, read on the forward strand.
TTTCCTTTTGATAATGCGCAACACTGCATCAGCCTAGTTAAAAACTTGGGGCTCAGTACATTCGATGGCGTAATGAAAGTAGCTCTGCAATTCCATATGAGGAGTGGAACTTTCATCCATCCAAGCAATCGTGAAGAGAATAGTGTGGAGAGTCAAGTCAGTTACTCCCCAAATTGCCACTTTCCCTTTCTTTCTTTCGGCCTCGGGTACACATTATTGATTGTAATATTCACTCATTTTTAACCCGCCACCTCTGCTACCGGTCAAACTGACATAGGACCCATGCCTAGATAATCTAGTCAAGAAATATATGTCCTCGATGTCAATAGCTAATGTGTGAGCTCCTACATTGAAAACTTGCTAGTTTGGATCCCACATACGGACTAGATACTCCAGTAATTGGACTTGGGCTCTCATGCCTGGGATACGGAAGTATTTTAAGAGACCACAATCTCTTAATGCAGCTATGGTAGGAGGATGATTATCAACATTTGTGTTATCCTCCTCATGTTCTCGTTCTCACCACTCAAGCACCATGTTTGTGGCTATTTACTTGCATGAGAAACATACAAAGAGGATTAATGATATTATTCATGAAATGAATCTTTTTCATTGGCTAAACTTAAAAAAAAAAATTGATTTCTGTGCTACTCGCAGGTGCCTTATTATGCACAGTGTGAACACCTCGCAGGTGGCTCAAAGCCCACCTACGAGAACGAGTCATTCTCGCAGGTCCCGTATGGGCCACCTATGAGAATGCCTCCACACATATATGGTTCAAAAAATCACTTAAAACAACAGTTTTAACCAGTGGAATCAAAATTTTAAACCATGGAAAGATCAAGAATGAAGAACTTACCAAAATTCTGCTGACAGCTCGTCAAATGATCACTCATAGCTCCCAGAAATCAACACCGAATTCAGAGGGTAAAATGAGGGGTTTTGTAGCTCAATGGTGAAAATGTGAAATGATATGGTAAAATTGGTTATTTACTCATTTAAATTACTTTTTACTATGTCAATTTTGGGTTTTTTATGTTTATCTATTATTTAAACCTAATGACTAATGTGAAAATGAGTGTAATGACTTGCAGGTATGAAATAGTGATGATTATGGATAATTTTTCTCCGTCATGGTGTGATTTGGATTGTTTTTTATGGTTTTTTCATAAAACCCCGAGCGCCTTTTTGTCCGTTCTTGCGCTCGTGAAAAACATAAGAACGTGATCGAGCATAGTTTTATCACTTTTTCAGGCTCAAAGAGGTTATACGAAAAAGGAACCCCCCTGGAGTTCTCTTTAATCTCTTTTCAGACTCTCTAAATATGAAAATATCACCGAGCGACCTTGCTATTTTCACGCTCGATAAAGTATTTGAAGTATGTGTCTAGTGAGCGATAATTTCTCTCTTTTTCGGTCTCATCCAGACTATTTTACGAAAAAGGAACTAAGAGAGTTCTCTTTTAAGTGTTTTTCCAAACTCTATAATCTTGAAAAACCTTCGAGTTTACTATCTCTGAACTCGTTAAACAAACATTGACAGACCCATGATGGGATCGAACCTCTCCTTCCCAGGGTTCATTAAAAATACTCTGAGGGACTCGTCCAAAGGATGAGCTTATATCAACAAGAATATGTGATCCTCTTCAATCTTGCGTAAAAATAAAGAGGTACTTGCCAGAAATGGTGGGGGGAAATTTGGGAAAGGGATATGTTTCATATTTGTATTGATTGGCAGTAAGTGTCACTCTTGAACATGACACCCCCTATTCATCATTTGAATCTGGTTTGGGAAATCCATGTGTCTCTCTTTCAATTAATTACAAGGTCATTCCATGTGTCATATTTGAGTCAATGCTGCCAAATCATTGGTTGTGTCATTCATATGTTCAAGAGAAGTCCATCTGAAACCTATATTGAGCTGGCCATCTACAGTTATCCATTCTCTCCATGTCGGCCTTCCCTGTGTCCTGTCCAATTTGCAAAATACTCTGTTTCACCTTCAAACTATGTTACTCATTTCATGTTATTGATGGGGGATACATCATGGCCGTCCTATGACGAGTTTTGATTCGTCGACTTCAAATCACTATCTAGAATCAAGACCTAGAAATTGTTTAGTACCTTGGAGCTTACATGCCTCAATGGCAAGTTTCCTCGCTTTCGACAGTGGGTTTACCTCATTGACCCCTGATTGAAAGATTCCATTGGATGTTCGACATCAGATAATTTATTCACAGTCGATGGATTTTACTATAGTACCTTGGGAGTCATTGACATCAATGGTGATTTCCCTCGCACTTGTTAACGGTTACATCAATGATCGGTAATCAAGTGGTTTCTGCTGTGTTCAACTTAAACACCTGTAATCACATGGTTAGATTCATACTTTGGGCGACGAGATTGAAGACCCTGGATATTGTCTTAGTGATCCAGGTTGCGATGGAGTATGTATCATTTGTAACACATAGATCCACTGTGTATGATTCGTGGCTATGTCATCTTGATTGAAAATTTGTCGTATAGATCCATAGTGTATTCAAGTGGCTATGCTATATTGCGGCGACATAGATCCACAATGTATAATTGGTGGCCATGAACTTTGTTTATGATGGCATCAGTTTATGGTCTGAGTATGGGAATGCCTACCTCAGAATTGGTATATGTGATATTCTGTAGATGCTTAGATTTTTGCAGGTTTTCGATTAGATGTGCTCTTGGTTCTTGACACACACATGCAGCTTACAAAGTCTATCGACTGTCATTGGTTCCAATCTCAGACTTTGGGGGGCATTATGTTATCAATAATTTTGGTCGTCATGATGATGTAATGATGATGGGGTACTCAGGCTCTTCATTAGAACTTTATCCTGAGAAAAGTTACCTTTATCTCTTTCCAGAAATCATAGAGGAAGGTTCACAGGCTGTCTATACATTTACCTGTGAGAATGCATGATTCTTGCAGGCTGCCTTAAGGCAGGGTGCAATAAGTTCACACTATGCCTAACTATTAAGGTGCGAACTATTTTTAAAGAATGGAAAAAGATAAAATCTCAAACCTTCTAGAAGGGAATCTTCTAGAAAGATGAGATGGCATTCAAATGGTTATCTAAGTACCGGCTTTCCTGATATTTTGGGATCATTCCTATCCAATTAAATAATCTATTCTCTATTATATATTGAGGGGATTCTCATGGAAAAGGTTAGAAGTAAACTAGCAAGAGATTTATTGGAGAATTAGTGGAAGATTGTGTGAAGGACTAATGCTACAGTAGCTAAGGAACTTCAGCAAGGTTATAAAAAATGGTTGATCTTCTTCATGCAAGTGAGAAAGTGTGTGTGTCAGAGCTAAGGTTCATCGAAAGGAGGTTTGCAACATCAAGGCTCAGGTTGTAAGTTTCACTTTCAATCAATATAATACAGTAATATGTCCTTTTTCCATAAATTAATTAATGTCACTTTATTGTATAACTCCTTGATCATATACATAGATTAATTGTTGAATATATTGAATTGTCTTCACTTCGATTGGTTTTTTTTTTTGTGGTCTTGACGATACAAGAGCATTGGAGCGAAGCTTAGAACAACAAAGACTTAAGGAAGCGATCACAAGGTATGTACATGATTCTTGCCTCCTAGTTCATTCAATAGTTAAAATCTAGGGAAAGAGTATTATTCTATCTTGCTTTGTTCTAGATCTAGGTGGATCTAGGGAGATCGGTTTGTGTCCGCACTTATTGTTTTATCCAATAACACTATACTCATGGGACTATCCTAGAACATAGTTTGTATTATTTCAAGATCACTTAAACCATGAAAGTGACAGCTTGCGAGAGATTATTTATCTAATTTTTCCTCTCTTATATTACATATTAAAAGGAGCCCCTGGGAGTCCCCTTTAATCTCTTTCTAGACTCCATAAAATTGAAAATATTGTCGAGCGATCTTGGTGCCCTTCATGCTCATCAAACAAAAATTTGAAGGTACATCTATCCGATGATAGTTTACCCTTTTGACATTAAGGGTATCTCCTTATGATGATTTCTCTCCCACTGTCTTATTTTTCAAGATGTCATGTAGATCAATGTGGGGCTTCCTATATTTGCTTCCTTTCCTCTCTTCCAGTTCTTCTTGTCCATTGGTGCTTCCTCCTGCAATTCACTGATATATATTAAAATCATTCATATAATATTCCTTCTTCATGGTTTTTCATGTTCACTGCTTAGAAATCAATGAAAACACTATTAAACAATTTTCCTTTGATGGTATCTCTCCTGCTAACGATTTCTCTTTCCTTATATTTTTTTTCCTTTCACTGATTTCCTTCCTGTGACTAGGTAGTTCAACCTGCCAATATGCTTTTTTTCCGAGTCATTTTATTTCATCCACTTTCATGTATCTTCTCTAGTTCATGCCAAGTACGGTCTACTAGACATTCCAAATATCTCATGAAATCATCTCTATCAATTTTTCATAACAAATTTCCATGACTCTACTACTCAAATGCACACGATGTTGACCCATATGTTGTTGCGTAGAATCCCCCTCTTTATTATTCACATTACCATGAGTCTTCAATATTCATGGCTTAGAAGAATAATTCAAGTTTCTCTGATTTTGAGTCATCTTCCTCTTTGCATATAGATTCATCATCTTTCTGAATTCTGACATCTTCCTTTTGGCCCATAGATTCAACATGATCTTGCACTACTGCAAATACTTAGACTATGATATCTGGTACATTTTCTTCATTCTCCTTCTCTCCTTGTTTTTCTTTTCTTATCCAAACCTTCTTATATCTGTCATGAGTGTTTTCCTTCATGTAAGTCTCCATCATGCTTCTACAATTCTGAGCTATGTATCCATAGTTTTGGCATTTGTAACATTCAATATTGTGGGGGGGAACATAAGAGTATATTTCTTGAACATTTCTACCATACACTCTGCAATCCAAATCTTTATGTCCAAAATTATTACATTTAAAACAATGACCCAAAAAAAAACTTTGATACCAAGAAGAAAAGGAGTTATAGTGAAAATGGCAAACCTTATTGAATTCAGGCCTATTAAAGAGAGTGAAATTGTAGAGAATTCCATAATGAATATTTGATATATGGTCTTAAAATAAAAAATACTATGGAATTTACTCTTTCCAATGCAATTGGTCTCACATATTTTGGATTCTTTTTGAATCAATTGTGACTGTTTTTCTTAGAGCACTTGTTTGAGACTAGTTTCAAGACTAGTAAAAAACCTTATATTCCTCAGAGTGTATCTCAAACAATAAAATGACCCAAAAATTGAAAGTTTTACCACAAGTACCTGTTGAAATAATGTAACTGCAAAGAGCATTCTTATGATTATTGGATTAAATCCCCATTTTGGATTAATCATGTCATTATTATTATTATTATTACTATTATTGGATTAATCCCCATTGTGGATTAATCATGTCAGTAATTGTATAAGGACCAAATCCCCTTTTGTAGATCGGTCATTGGACAATTACAAAGGTCAGAATAAGAAGTTGGCCCCAACAGTTATTATGGAAGACCCAAAATTAATTAAAGGTGGGTTTACCCACCCAAAGTGAGAGGTCGGCCTTGCCAGTTGTGACCTTTCACATGTGACAGTCTTGTATAAATAAGAGGCTAGCACCTCACTTCAAACACACAACTCACCTGCTCATTTCTCTTATGAGGCAAGATGCAATTACTAGAGAGAGGAGGAGAAGAGTGGCGCATATCTTGGGGAGGACTTTCTGTATTGGTTTGAGTTATCTCTTGAACATTGTTTAAGCTATTTATGATAAGGAATTTTTGCTGGGTTTTCTTCCCCTAGAGGGTTTCCCAGGATAAATGTTGTGTCTCTTGTGAATGTGTATTTCTCAGTGATCTTGTTCTTATTATTCTCTTATATATTGAAATGCAAAGAAATACAATAAGGGCATAAAAAATTAACATGGTATCAGAGCCAACCTGAAGGAAACACTACTTGCAAGAGAAAAACGTCACCGCTGCAGCACCTGCAAATTAGGGTTTTGAAAAAGTATCTCTTTTAAACTTCCTAACCTCCTAGAAAGTTGCACCCTCCCCCCAGGATCAATTTGGCACCTAGAGCGCACCTTTCCAGTGGTTGGATCTCATAGAAAGTGAAACCCTAGTTTCACCAGAGTACCAGAAGTACCAGAAAACCAGTACCAGAAGTACCACAAGTACCAGAGTACCAGAAGTACTGGAAGCACCAGTCCAGAAATCCGCAGATCAGATTTGACGGGGTAAAATTTGGATTTTCTCAAATCTAAGGACATCAGGCTACTCGCCTCAGCCAAGCACACGTCTTGGTAAGGTCAAAATTTGATTTCGATCATTTTCAATTTTTGGTTATTTTTGTTGCCGAAAGTACAAGATGTTTGCAAGAACAAAGCTTGTTGAGAAATTAGAAGGTATAGACAACTTATGTGCCTAGAAGTATAGGATCGGTCTGATCCTTTTAGAGAATGACCCATCAAGATTTATCAAAGAAGAAGTGGAGGAACTTGAAGATGCCATAGAGAAAGCGAAGCATTAGAAGGACTCAATCAAGGCTTAGAGAATCATTGCAGATTTAATCAAAGACTACCTGATCCTGTATGTATCATCAAAGAAAACCCCAAAGGAGATGTTTGATGCTCTAAGCAAACTATATGAAGGAAAGAACATCAATCGAAAGATGAATCTAAGAACTCAGTTGAAGAATACCAAGATGTAGAAAGGAGAAATGATTCAAGAATATTTCTCCCAAATCTCCAAAATAAAAGAACAATTGAAAGCAATTGGAGACACCATTGACGACGAAGAATTTGTAATAACCACCCTAAATGGTCTTGCAAGACCTTGGGATGATTTCATCCAGTCAATATGTGGCAGAAAGGAAAAACTACAATTTGAAAGCCTATGGGAAGAATGCACCCAAGAAGAGACAAGGGTAGCCAACCATGAAGCAATACTAGAAAGGGATGATGATGAAGCCCTAGCTACTCATACAAAAGGAGGAAGGAATAAACCCTACTTCAAAAGGGAATCTCATAGAGAACCGCAACCATCAAACAAGTTCAACAACCAAAAATCTCATTCAAGAAATTTTCAGAAGAAAGGACAACGCAAGGGACGGGATCTCTCATCTATACAATGCTATCATTGTGATAAGATGGGACATAAGGTGAATAATTGTCCAGTTAGAAGAGAAGAGTACAAGAGGAAGCACAAAAGGCAACATGCTCACATTGTCGAAGATGAAGAACCACCTATGAAGATGATTAAGGACCATGTCTTGATCTCAGCTCTCTCAGGATCTGTATCACATGGAGAGGACACATGGCTCATTGATAGCGGTGCATCAAAGCATATGATAGGTAAGAAAAATACTCTCTCTTGTATTTAGAAAATAAGTTTTCTCAGAAAGTAACTCTTAGAGATGATTATCAATATCCCATCAAGGGAATAGGAGAATCAAACTACAAGCTAGATTTAGAAAACTCAATAACAATGAAGGACATACTCTATGTACCAGGCCTAAAGAAGAACTTACTCTCCACATCAGCTTTAAACAAGAAAGGCTATAGAGTTTCCTTCATAGATGGAGAATTTCTTATGTGGGCTAAGGGAGAAACCTTAAATGAAGAAATTGTCATCGGAAGTGAAGAAAATGGTTTATATAAGTTGTAGGGTCACCCAGAAACTGCTATGACCCATGCCATCAAAAACTCATGTGAACTTTGGCATAGAATATTGGCCCACATCAACTACAAGGCACTACCTTACATATGCAAAGTTGTCATAGGTTTACCAGAACTCAAGGTTGATCAGGAAGACATATGCAATGGATGTGCGCGAGGGAAGAACATCAAGAACCCCTTTCCAAAGAGGGACAACAAAGCAGAAGGAGGATTGGAACTCATCCATTCAGACGTGTGTGGCCCAATGCCATCATCCTCCATTAGCGGGTATGTATACTATGTATCATTTATTGATGATTATTCTCGTAAGAACTAGATATATTTCATAAAATCTAAAGATGAAGTATTCAGCAAATTCAAGGAATTCAAAGCCTTGATAGAGAATCTTTCCAAAATAAAGATTAAGATACTCAGGTCAGATAATGGAGGAGAATATACCTCAAAGGATTTTGTAAGCTTCTGCAGAGATGTTAGGATAAAGAGGGAACTAACTACTCCCTATAATCCTCAACAAAACGGTGTAGCTGAAAGGAAGAACATAATGATTATGGAAGTTGTAAAGACCATGATTCATTATCAAGATATTCCTATGTGCTTATGGGCAGAAGCAACTATGGCAGCTGTTTATGTGCAGAATAGACTATCCCATAGTGTACTTGGGTTCAAGACCCCAGAATAAATGTTCACTGAAAAGAAGCCAGAGGTAAGCCATCTCAAAATATTTGGTTGTCCAATGTTTATCCATATACCGAAAGAGAAAAGAAACAAGCTTGAACCCTTTGGAAAGAAGGGAATATTTGTGGGATACTGTGAGGTATCCAAGGCCTTTAGAATCTACATACCTGGTCACTACCATATTGAGATCAGCAGGAATGTGACCTTTGATGAAGAAGCAACACTTAAGAAATCAAGAAGATGCCAACTTGAAGAAATGTATGAAGAGGAACGTGTAAATCCCAGGATGACAAAATCTGTGAGGAAAGTTCCCAGAGCTGCAGAACCTGTAAGGGAAGTCATAGCTTCCCMTGATGAGGAGACTCCTGAAGATCATGATATAACAGAATTTTAGGAACCTCCTCAAATGACCTTCTCCCATAAAAGAAAGCTTGCTTGGGCAAGAGAGCTTATTCAATATGGAGAGAAGTATGGTGTTCCAGAAGGAACCACGAGACAAGTGAAAAGACCAAAGCCATTCTCCAGTTACACGGCTTTGATGTGCAATTTACTTGATGAAGAACCCACATGCTTTGAAGAGGCCATACAGAAGAAGGAATGGGTAGATGCGATGACAGAGGAATACCAATCCATAATAAAGAATGATGTATGGGAAATAGTTCCCAGAACAAAAAGTAAGGATGTGGTATCATCAAAATGGCTCTTCAAAATAAAACATGCTGCTAATGGAAGTATTGAGAAATATAAAGAAAGATTTGTCACTCGTGGCTTTTCCCAGAAGGAATGTATTGACTATGAAGAGACATTTGCTCCTGTGGCCAGATAC
>JASDQU010025501.1:5249-17775 GCA_032191745.1 Picea mariana
CTTGAGGAGAAGGACTGCATATTGAACCTATGATTTGGGAATTCTTGTTGAATTTCAGCAGGACAATTTCTGTATCCCTTTGTCAAAGTGATAACTACTCTTACCAGAGTAGGGATATGATAATTAACATTAATAATAAGACTTGAATGTGGATAGTTGAAGGTGGAAGGGTTTTGTCAAGGGAATTTGAAGCCCGAAGGACAAATGACCTGGTGATCATAACACTGCCTCTAAGCATGGGTAGTTGGAACCTCAGGCACTGATGATGGTTGATTATATAATGGTTAATACCCTTGTGGGCTTAAAGGAATCTGATAGGATCAGGTAGTATCATTGGAAGTTATAATTAATTCTTTATATTAAACTCGGAGTATATAACTCCTCATGACTAGAGGAAAGGTGAGATGGGTAAAGTCCTATGGAAGTTGAGGCAAGAAGGTTTTGTTGCCAACTGTTATAGTATAAAAGGGAAAGTGACCCTGGTTGGTTATTGCCATCAAGAGAAGGAACATCAATATGAGTTATGAATATGAGATTAGTCATGTAAGTGACTATAATCTATGACTAAATAACACTAATGATAAAAATAAGCTAGCATGATGAATACTTAGTTGTGTGTGTATGCTTGAGTGAATGGATTTAATGCATTTTCAAGATTCTTGATATAAAGCATGATATTAATACCAATTAGGTATAAATGATATTAAATGTGCAAGTGATTCACATGTATGATGTAAGAGTATAAGTATACTAAAGGAACAATATGGTTTTTCTGATGAGTGAAATGTGAGGTAAGCATAGCACTTGCCAAGATTGAATGAATACCTTGGATGCATGGTTGACTCAATTCTGAAGAGTCATGAAAGTTATGTTTTGAATGATATCTTAAGGGGAATGTGCTCCATTTCCCCAGGAAAATCTAGTACAAATAGATTAAAGAGTAAACGATCAAGGATGCTATGTTGTCATGATAAGAGGCAAATGATTATGCCTTTGAGGATCACATGAGAATGATTGTGAACAATCATGATTTGATTTATTTTAAAGTAGAGATTTATGTAGGCTGTGAAATATACCTATGGAGGCTACATGCAGGCTTATGATTATGAATATGGCTAAGTACATCATGGATGTGTTAACAAAAACTAGAATATGTGTGGATACATAATATGGATGCATGTCAGAAATGCATGTCTATGTTCCTTAAAGAATGCTTAGTAACGAGACGAAGCTAATTCAAGGTTGATTCCATCACAAATAATCATGGATAAGCAATGAGGAAGTTGCATGTTGAAGGAGTTCCATGTGAAGAAACTGTGTAAGGACTATGTCAGAAGAACAAATTAACAACCCTAATGATTGCTAAAGGTTGGGAAATGGGCTACAAAGCCTGTCTATATAAGAATCTTGGATTACATTTTTAAAACAAAATTTGTAGGTGGAAGACTAACAACTGAATATTAACCACTCTGATAAATGAATGATAATGTGCAGGATGCATAGGTTCATGACCCACTATGAATGAAAATCTTTCTATTAAATCATGTCGTTGTATCCAAAAATAAAAGGTTAGAGTGAGGCCTAACCAAAGCTTCTCAAGGAAAAGAGTAGGGAGATCCCAACTTGGAATAAATTGCAAAAGTCAAGAAGAGGAAAAAGGAGGAACACTTATCCACCCTAATAACTCTGAATTGCTTACAGAGTTGTTGGTCTTAGATGAGMATTTGTGATAACAAGTACAGTTGGGAAAAGAGAAGGGATAAATAAGTATGTTTTATCGAATAGGCTTGGTTGAAGCTACATCAAGCAAAGGAAGTAAGGCCAGAACAAAGTCACAACCCTAATGATTGTTGAAGGTTGGGCAATAGGCTACAAAGCCTATCTATATAAGAATCCTGGATTACACTTTTAAAACAAAATGTGTAGGTGGAAGAGTAACAACTGAATATTAACCACTATGAGAACCAAATGATAATGTTCAGGATACATAGGTTCATGACCCACTATGAACGAAAAACTTGTTATTAAAGCATGTTGTTGTATCCCAAAAAAAAAGGTTAGAGTGAGGCCTAACCAAGGCTTCTCAAGGAAAAGAGTAGGGAGATCCCAACTTGGAATAAATTGCAAAAGTCAAGACGAGGAAAAAGGAGGAACACTTGTCCACCCTAATAACTCTAAATTTCTTACAGAGTTGTTGGTCTTAGATGAGAATTTGTGAGAACAAGTATAGTTGGGAAAAGAGAAGGGATAAATAAGTATGTTTTATCGAATAGTCTTGGTTGAAGCCACATCAAGCAAAGGAAGTAAGGCCTTAGAAATAACTTAGATGGGTTGAAATCCCCAGGTTGTGTGGAAGGAGTGGGAAAAAGGGGACTCATGAGAGCCCCTAACTCCTTTCTTGCTATCTGTTATGTTTCCTCTGGAATGAGAAAGTTGATTTACTAATCAAAGTAAATGTTTTGACACCATAGTGATGATGATTGTATTACTGTAGAAACAATTGAGAACTGTATGTATTTCATTCATGAAAACCTTTGAGGATAATGTGATGAAGTTCATAAATATATGCTAGGACATTTTAAATATGTTTTATGGATTTGAATGTTATGATACATGCATTTTAATTGATATTAAAACTAATGATGCATGTTGTGTATAGAAAGGAATTGGAACTGTTGAGGAAGAAAATTGCCAATGATGGGAAACCTCAAGCAGAGGATGACCATGGGAAGGATGCGGTTGAAATATTGTTGAAAAGACTGTAAAAATCCCCCTAAAGCACTGTTGACGAGGTAAAAAAAAAATATTAGAAAGAGGGTGCTAGTAGCCAAGAACATGTATAAAAATGTTCATGCTTATGTGCCTCGAGGTATGAAAATATTGGGTAAGAATCCTTTTTGAAATATTTTATTGTCAAATGTTATGCATGGAATTTTGAAAGACAGTTGTATGTCATGGATACCCAGGTAGGGTATGGATCAGAAAGAAAACCCTAATTGAATCAGGTTAATTGAGAACCTGAAAAAGGAGATGAACGTTAGTCATTCATCGGAAGGAAATCGATCTCTTTCATCATATTGACTTCAAGATCCATTGGAGTTAATGGATCAAACACTAGTCATTCGATAAGTTCGACGAACTGTATTCATTGTGGAGATCGAATAGGCACACAGGTTAACGATGGAGCATGTGCCCGCAATTTAAATTCAATATAGTTATGTTTTGTGCTTGGGGTCCAATCATAGATCGGACGAACTGTATTCATTATGGAGTGCAAAGGAAAAATTAATGGTCATGCTAGTTCACATCCTGCAATCAACCTACACTGTTGATCTCGTCGAGGTGGATGATCAATGACCACGATTAAAAGAGTTGGGAAAACACTTTTCATATTACGGAGATTGAACTTTGTGATAAAGAGCGAGCACATTGAGGATTCTACAATCACTGTGAAACATTGAGTTATGAACGATCAGTGAGTGGAACTGTAAGGAACCCACATGATAATGCCACGTAAACTCGTACTGTGATTGGGTTCTGTGGTTGGATTTGGAAAATCAATCTCTCAGTATAAATTCTCAGTCAAATGCTTCTATGACAGAATTGTTGTGTTTGGAAGTGTGTGGATAGAATCGATCTAGGGATAAGATCGACGACCCATATTCATTGTGGGGAAATTTTATGTACACGGGTTAATTTCGGAGCCTGTGCCCATAAATTAAAATCAATATAGTTTTGTTTTGATTTTGGGGTCTAATCGTAGATCGGATGACCCGTATTCATTTCGGAGATCGAAAGGAGAATTAAACCGTGATCTGGTTGAGGTTATGCAATCCCTTGCAATCGTTAGATCTGGTGGAAGACAAATCTACACCATCGATTTGCAGGCAAGGGGTGTAGCCAGGATCATAGTGCTTGGACATGGGAGCTAAAAGGATAGTTCCAAAATGAATAAAGTTGAGGTCACATCTCTCGGTCGCATGGAGAGAAAACAGAGTCCGTCTGGGCCAATCAAGGAAAATAGAGTTTAGCACTCTACGTTAGACTGTGGTCGCAAGGACTGGTTCTATGGGAATGAAGGTGCTCATAGTTATCACATTGCATGGAATTGCTTCAAATAAATGCATGTTTTCGTAAAGGACAGGCAATGGATTTCCCATTGAGGAAGGAGGGCCTTCCAATATTTCTACTTACATTGTGTCGGTGTTAGAGAAAATCAAATTTGGGTGGCCATGAGTGTTGGCACCCTGGTTACTAATGAAGGAAGAAGGCTTCGGCGCATTCAAGAGAAACTTACAATTCCATATGCATTGATTTGGGATCATGATCATCCTATAGTTGGTAGCATAGTCATGTTGCAACAATGAACGAGAATGAATAAGCCATATGGTGAAAATCATGGCTAAGCTCCAATGCACCATGGCAAATTACTTTTCACAAAGTGTGGAAAAATTGAAATCAATGAAAGGATGCATTGGGTATGAATGTGGCCACGAATGTTGGCACATTCATTAAAGTCAATTGATATTTGAATTACATTTTGAAAATTTTGGTAGGCTAAAATGATGCATAGATAAGGGATGATGTATCCTTTTGATTTGTATCCTTGAATATATGAAAATGACTTGGAGTATTAGTATGCCTGATTTTGAAAAGATAATGTGCATCGAAACTAACAATTTGTTTGGCTGAGGAATGTTGAAATTTGCAAGGGGAAAACGGTCTTGGATATGTAATGTAGGAGCATTGCCAACAACAAGCGAGAGTGGGGCAAGCGCCAACGCATTTTGGCACATGATAAATTGGTTGAACTGTTTTGAAGTTGGATGCACCAAACTTAAATGTAACAATTAAGAAAAGGCGTACTGGTAGATTGTAATCAGACCTTGAGCGTCCCGCTCTCATCTGAAGGACTAAGAGGCATTTATGTTAATGAATGTAGGTAGATAGCGTTAAATTCCTATATTTGACAGTTTTAGGAGCCAGAGGGAAACGGGATATAGACACCCTCATTGTATAGTTGTAAGATTATTATGAGAAGAGAGCATAGGAGAGAAGAAGCAGAGAGCTGTGTAGAGTAAAACCCCATGTACAGAAGTTCTAGATTAATACAAAGATCTTTAGTTTAGACTCATGGTGTTCAATTGCTTTCTGTGTTGCACATGTTGATCGATATATGCTTGTTTACTCTCTGTTATGCGTTTTCTTTGATGCATGAATGTATGATTTCATATTTAATGTCTGAAATATGAAGAGAGGGAGGGTAAGGAATGAGTTTCAATTGTTTCTTTGTCCGAGAAAGATTTTCCCTGCAAGGAGTACAGTGAAATTGTCCGCAAGGTGTGTGTTGATGGAAGTCAGAGTTCATCTCTGCAAGCTCGGGAGAGATAGCATTTGTTCTCATTCTCGCAGAAGTGCAAGTTAAGCACAGGAGTCATGCAAGGAGTGCAAAAGCCGAGTGAAGTCTCGGTGTTTGCAACCTGAGCGAAACTGTTGAAGGACTGTTGTCGCAGGAAGTGCACAGAGTCTCAGACTTCAAATACTTGGAGTGTATTTGAAGAAGTGCCGCAAGGAGTGCGCGCAAGAAATTTTCCCCAAAGGACTTGAGGATTTTCAATCTAGTTTAGGAGGGATAGGATCTTCGAAGTTGACGAAGAGAAACTCAAAAAGAATTAGTGCCTTAAAGTGTTGAAAGGAGGCATAGAAAAGTTGTTTTGCAGGAGGACAAGTTTCGGGAAGGAGATACTGTGTTCATTTCACAGAAATTGTCAAGGAGGAATTTGATGGTAGGAATTCTCCATGGAGAATTTGCGAAGTCCCGAGGGCCGTCAGATCTTGCAGAGGAGCAGGGAAGTTACGGTAAGAATTTTTCGAAGTGCAATCTTGGGAGAATCGGGCCGTAGGATCTGAACCAACAAGGGCCATTGGATCACCCATGAGAATCTCATTTTGAGGTTTCATGAGTGGAAGAGTCAAAACCTTTGCATCAAGACTCGCAAGATCATGAAAGGCGAAGTCCCAAAATAGCGAGAAAATCTGAGCCATCCGATAGGAAGGACATGTGTCGTTAAATCACCCTTATCGGGGATTCGGGCATCGGAGCTCAGAAAGGGAGGCCCTTCAACTTTGTGAGTGGCAAAGTCATGAAGAGGATCAGGATCATCCATCTGGGAGTGGACAGGTGGCATACTTGCCGACACGGAGGTCAGAATTTCATTGACCAATTTTAGGGTTTCGTGAGTCAGAGAACCAAGAGCATAGCATCAGGATTTGTGAAGTCGCGAAGTCCGAGAACTCCAAATAGGCGAGAAGTTCCATCGTGGGACCCGCATAGACAACATGTCATAATTTCGCCTTTTCGGCATATTGGAGGATAAGAGGTCGAGACTTTTGTCCCGAAAGTCCCGAAGTCATGAAACCACGAAAGAACCTAAGTCTTTTGTTAGGAGGAGGACAGGTGGCAGAGATCAAGAGATCTCACGAACTTGGAGGTTCGCCAGGTGAGAGCCAAAAACTCAGGTGCTCCAAGTCGCGAGTGGCGAAATCACGAGGAGCGAGGATAGTCATCGGACCCAGGTCACAGGAGGACCGTTGGATCAGCAACCCCATTGCATTTCGCATGTTTGTGGGTTTGGAGGTTGAAAGGAGTTGTTTTCAACATTAGAAGTCATGAAGTCGCGAAGTGCTGAAAACCGGGCATGAGGGACGCGTGGCAGAACCACACAGTGGGCCTGAAAATTTGACCGGCGGACACACGTCACATATTGGAAGGAGTCAACACTCCACTGACTTTTTACATCTTGGGGATTCACAATATAAGAGTAAGTGAGCTCGAACCTTTGACTCTAGAAGTCGTGAGTAGCGAGAACAAGAGGAGAAAAGTCAACATCGCCTNGATAAGAGGTCGAGACTTTTGTCCCGAAAGTCCCGAAGTCATGAAACCACGAAAGAACCTAAGTCTTTTGTTAGGAGGAGGACAGGTGGCAGAGATCAAGAGATCTCACGAACTCGGAGGTTCGCCAGGTGAGAGCCAAAAACTCAGGTGCTCCAAGTCGCGAGTGGCGAAATCGCGAGGAGCGAGGATAGTCGTCGGACCCAGGTCACGGGAGGACCGTTGGATCAGGAACCCCATCACATTTTGCATGTTTGTGGGTTTGGAGGTTGAAAGGAGTTGTTTTCAACATCAGAATTCGTGAAGTCACGAAGTGCCGAAAGCCGGGCATGAGGGATGCATGGCAGAACCACACAGTGGGCCTGAAAATTTGATCGGCAGACACACGTCACATATTGGAAGGAGTCAACACTCCACTGACTTTTTATGTCTTGGGGATTTACGATATAAGAGTAAGTGAGCTCGAACCTTTGACTCTCGAATTCATGAGTAGCGAGAACAAGAGGAGAAAAGTCAACATCGCCTCTCGGGGGTTCGGGAAAGAAAGGCGTCAAGATTGGACATTTGAACTCGTGAAGTGGCGAGTTGCAAGAGGCACTGGAATTTAAGCCTAGCCAGTGGTCACACATAGAAGATGCTGACAGAGAAGGAGCCGTAACCATTTCGCGATCTTGGGTATCGCGGATTTGAGAAGGAAGAGTCGGGAGTCACAACTCGTGAACTCGCGAGATCGTGAGATTGTGAAAAGGACCTATGGATCTATCGAATTGAGATTCCAGCGAGGAATTGAAAGAGATGATCTATCTCAAGGGCATATAGAACGATCCTGTGAGCGGATCTCGGCCCGAGGGTCGATAGGTATGCGTCAATATGGAAATATTGTAAGCCCATAAGGAAGACCAATTTCCTATTGATCCAAACTGCAAGGAATGGTATTTCATTTTTGAGAAAGTGAATTTGATTGTTAGTATGCACAATTCTGAAATTGTTTGTGAGCCACTAAAAGTATTCGAAGAAAATATAGTGTGCATGAGACCTAACAATTTGTTTAGATGAGGAATGAATTGCAGGAAGAAAGAGTCTTGGATATGGAAGTATTGTAAGCCTATAAGGAAGACCAATTGCCTACTGAGCTAAAATGCTATGGGGAGGAAAGTTCCATGCTTATGAATAGGTTCCCTATGAGGAAAAAATGTGAAAAAAAACAAAAACAAAATGTGGAATTGGAAATTTGTAGGTGACAGATTTGCAATAAAATTTTGAAAATTTAGAATTTATGATTATGTCTCATGAATTTATGTATACCTGTGATACATGTGAGAAGAAAGTTTATTTCCATAAAGGACAGATGAATGTTGTCAAGTTGAAAAGCATGAAAGAGGCCACTATTGAGACATGAGAATCCCATGGTAAGTCATGATCGCCTGGAATATCTTGTGATTGAGGTAACACAAGCCGAAGGGACACCTCGACAGAGAAATTCTGAGGGATGCCTCAACTGTAAGGCTCGATGAAGTCTCTAAAATTATTCTTGTGCGAGAAATCCTTGGCAAGGAAAGATGGATCACCCGAGGAACTGTATAGAAAAGAAGGGGATGCCTGAGCCTAGGCCTGGAGGGTGAGTGACTGAAAGGAAGAGGAGAATANGGACCTATGGATCTATCGAATTGAGATTCCAGCGAGGAATTGAAAGAGATGATCTATCTCAAGGGCATATAGAATGATCCTGTGAGCGGATCTCGGCCCGAGGGTCGATAGGTCTGCGTCAATATGGAAATATTGTAAGCCCATAAGGAAGACCAATTTCCTATTGATCCAAACTGCAAGAAATGGTATTTCATTTTTAAGAAAGTGAATTTGATTGTTAGTATGCACAATTCTGAAATTGTTTGTGAGCCACTAAAAGTATGCGAAGAAAATATAGTGTGCATGAGACCTAACAATTTGTTTAGATGAGGAATGAATTGCAGGAAGAAAGAGTCTTGGATATGGAAGTATTGTAAGCCTATAAGGAAGACCAATTGCCTACTGAGCTAAAATGTTATGGGGAGGAAAGTTCCATGCTTATGAATAGGTTCCCTATGAGGAAAAAATATGAAAAAAAACAAAAACAAAATGTGGAATTGGAAATTTGTAGGTGACATATTTGCAATAAAATTTTGAAAATTCAGAATTTATGATTATGTCTCATGAATTTATGTATACCTATGATACATGTGAGAAGAAAGTTTATTTCCAGAAAGGATAGATGAATGTTGTCAAGATGAAAAGCACGAAAGAGGCCACTATTGAGACATGAGAATCCCGTGGTAAGTCATGATCGCCTGAAATATCTTGTGATTGAGGTAACACAAGCCGAAGGGACACCTCGACAGAGAAATTCTGATGGATGCCTCAACTGTAAGGCTCGATGAAGTCTCTAAAATTATTCTTGTGTGAGAAAGCCTTGGCAAGGAAAGATGGATCACCCGAGGAACTGTATAGAAAAGAAGGGGATGCCTGAGCCTAGGCCTGGAGGGTGCATGACTGAAAGGAAGAGGAGAATATGATATTTCTTATAAAATATTGATTGGGATCATGCACACAATGGGTATGTATGGGAAAAATAGTGAGCCTGGATAGAAAGACAACCATGTGGATGCAAACCCACGAACTGCACAGATAAGTATTGTTCTAGACTATGAAATTTTCCTCTTGAATTTTGAACAACAGTAAGATGTTTTCACATAAAGTTGTGATTAATGTGCTTGTTGTCCAACAATTTATTGAAGATAGGTGACGAAGGCCAAGATTCTGGAAAGGACCTAACCATGAAAGAGGATCAAGATTTCTGAAGCAACTAGATGAGGAATTCATAACAGGTGTTATTGAGAAAGAACAACGAGGACGATGTTCCTTTTTAAGGGGNATTATTGTTAAATTTCCCATAACTGACTGTTGGGGGGTGAAGCCTTGAAGTATGAGCCATGATATCTCTAGAGGAAAGAATCAATTAATGAAGGAAAGTACTGGTGGTTGAATAATCAACCACCCCCATGAATGGAAACATGGGATGTCAACCCGAAGTACGAAAGAGACCTATAGACACAAGCTTCCTTCTAACAAAAGCAACAGGATAGGTAGGGAACCTTCTTAAAGAAGTAAGGTAATATACGCATAGAGGGAGAGAGAGGAGACACCAGAAGAGAGAGCAATCTCAAAAGGAGATGCGTGAACCAAAAGGAAGTATAGAGAACATGACCTAAAGGGCCCAAACGTGAGCTTGATGGTGAGGAAGCATCTAATAAACCTCGTAGGAATCGTGTGACAGAGAGAAGGTATTTGAGAGATGGCATAGCTCCCTAGTGATATCATGGATTGGATTGGCACGAGGGTGGACAGAGTGCTAAGGATGAATGCCTCTAATCTTATGGTTGAGTGGAAAGGCACACACCCACAATCATACAGTTGGTTGCAAATTGTGATAGATAAGTATTCTCATACCCTATGTAATTGAGTTGTAACTTTGTAATAAAATTGGATATACTATGAATTTTTTCAGGGATGTGTGTGATTTCTTAATGGTTATATTGTATCCCTTCAATTATGCCTAATTGTGTATTTAATAAAATAAGAGATTCTCTGGCTTGTACACGTAAATGCTTGAGCCTTGTGGTGGCTCAAGTTAAAATAAATGATTTGTGAGTTCGTCGATATTGGGCATAGTTTCAGGTGTGCTTGTGGACACTCCCAATCGTTCTAAGTCTCCTGGAGGAAGGAATTTGTTAAGATCAAGAGAGGTAGTGCATGTATGCATAGGCTCTCTGCGAGGCACGAAGAGACTTAGAACCTCTTAAGTTTTAGAGTTAATGAATGAGCGCAAGGGGTGCGTAGAAGAATTATTATAAGTGTTAAGTTCAAGAGAAAGAGTGCAAAGCTCTTAATCATTTCAGAGCTAAAAAATCTTAGGAAGGATAGCGATATTGAAGTATCAAAAGGGAAGATTACTTTGTTTGGAATATGAATGAACAAGATCTTTTCGGGAAGATCCAAGGTCTTTTGTGACCGTTATATACAGGAAAGAGCACGAGAGTTAACCCCTTGAGTCCTTCAGACTTTGCGAGTTCAGCAAATTGAGGGAGTTGGTCATAAGGGAGGTAAAATCTCTAAAGTCCCAAAGTCCCGAAGTTGATCTGGGCCTTAGATATGAGGATGCCCAAGAGCCATCTTGACCATCTAATATATGAGGTAGTCAATCCAACGTTGACCACTTTGGGAGAATAGAGGCTTAGTAATGCCAAAAATCCTGAAGAACGAAGTAGCGAAGTAATGTGGACCATGGATCTATGGATCCTTCGGGACCCCTCTCGACCGTTCGATCGAGGTAATGTGGGTATTACATCAAGATTATGTGGGGACCCATGTGTCGAGTGACAGCGATGCGAGGTGTCCCGCTCGAAGTGTCACATACTGGGGTATTAAGAGGCAATTATCCATGATTTCCTTTGGAAATTCGTGGAGTGACGGAGTCCTTCTGTACCGTCTATCTGAGAGAGAGGATACGTGGAGGAAATCCGTCAAATTCAGGTGTAATTACTCTGGGAGAAAATGAGTATGGAGAGGTTGAAGTTTGAACCTCTCGAAGCCGAAGAGCCAAAGTGATTTGCAGCCATTGATCTATGGGAGACACGTGTCAACAGATTGTCGACTTAGGGTGAAGTAACTCCAGGAGAAAAGGGGATGTGTTGAACAAGAACTTCCTAAGGCTGGAGAGTTGGAGCTCATCTGATTCGTCCATCAGTTGAGGACAGGTGTGAGCAGATCTTCCATTTCGGGAGATAGCCACTTCGAAGGAAAGTGGGGTCACGCGAGTTGAGAAATCTCGAAGTAAATCATGACCTTCAATTTGAGAGAGACACGCGTCAATGGATCGTTGACTTCAGGTGAAATAACTCTGGGAGAAAGCGAGTGGGGAGAGGTTGAAACTGTCAAATCCCGAAGAAACAAAGTAATTTATAGTCTTCGATCTGTAGGAGACACACATCATCATATCGCATACTTCGGAAGTGGGGAGAAAGCAACGCAGAGTAGAGGAATTCCCAAAGTGGATCCCCACCTTCGAATGAGAGGGTCTTGTGGTGCATAATCCTTAAATTCGGAAGAAAACACTCCAGGAAAAAGGGTGGTGTGAGCGTCCAGGAATCCCAAACGCCAAAGTCCCAAAGTGGACCCACGCCATTGATTTAGATGGACGTGTGGCGCCTGATATGGAACTTTGGGTATGGAGTACTTCATATGAAAGGGAGTTGGAGTGCTTGTAAATCCCAAATTCTAAAGTCCCAAAGAATATCATAAGCATCGATCATGAGGGACATGTGATTCTTGATATGTAACTTCGGGTACTGAGTACTTTGGAGGAAAAAGGTGTAGGAATGTTTGAAACTACCGAACGCCGAAGTCCCAAAGTGAATCAGGGCCATCAAAATACTTGAGGACATGCAGTCTCGGATCATGAACTTCAAAGGTTTGCCACTCCTGAGCATTCGCGTGGTGGTCGTCTTGGCACATGTTGTCTTGACATCCAGTCATAGCCCACAGTCATATGCAAGCATAGGGGGATGAAAGAATCCCAAGAACTTCAGAGAGGATATCTAT
>JASDQU010025502.1:0-12430 GCA_032191745.1 Picea mariana
TCATGTGATTCTTCCACTTCCTCGTTTTCCTCCTCTGACTCTTCTCAATCTTCTTCTTTTTTCTCATCCTCATCCACCTTTTCATATTTTGCATTGTTTACTAGGTCCTTAGAGGATGGATCCAAGCCATTAATAAACTTTGAATCCACTGCTTGCTCCTTTTCAACTTTCTGTTCATTTTCCTTTTCCTCTAAGTTCCCTAGAACTTCATATTTGTTGTTTGATGAAGGTGAACCTTCTTGAGATGAATTTGGTTTAAATAACATTTTTTGCTAAAAATCCCTTTTCCTATGATTGAGATATGCTGTGATTGAGATTGTTGTTTCTTGCACCTTCTTAAAACTAGCTTAAAAGGTTCTTGCTCAATATTATTCTGAGGAGGAATTTGATTAGAAGATGGATGAGTTTCTTTTGTTCTTGGGAATTTTTTAGCGAAGTGACCATATTCATGACATGAGTTACACTTGAAGGGAATTTGCTTGTAATCAAGGGCTTGAATGTGACTCCAAACCTCCAAATTGAGTTGAATCACCTCCCGCGGGCCCTTTTCAAAATCTACTTCCACACAAATCCTAGCACAAGTGCAAATATTCCCTTTTGGTTCAACATGGGTAATGTAATGGCCCATATTATTTCCAATAGATTTAAATGAATCATTCCCTCATAAAATCATGGGGAGGTGTGGCAATCTGATCCAAACAGGAGTAGAATATATTTCCATATCTAGATAAAAATCAAGAGTCTAATGGGAAAGGAACATTCCCTTGGTGCCCATGAAGCAGGGGCCTAATATAAAGATTAGATCTATCTCTTCTTTTCTATAAGAAATTAATACAAAGAAACCCTTGACACAATAAAGCATAATAATATTTCTTGGAACATCCCATTTCTGATTGACCCATTCTTCAACTACGCAAGGACCAGACCAGGGGCCAGTAAACTTACCTACTAAACCTCTCTCATGAAAAATAATATAATTCTTTTTTCCTCATAGGACCCCAGGTACAAATCGGGAATAGATTCAATCTTTTTGAAAAACCTGGAGTTCTTAGGATGTTTCTCACAAACGAATCTAGAAGATCTAATCAAAGAAGCAAAGGATTCTTCTTCTGAAGCGGAAGTCCTGCCCATGTTGAAGAAAATAGAGCAAAGGACCAATGATTAGAGAAACTTGGACCGATGAGCATCCAACTTGAACTGAAGGCAATGATATGTGAGGGAATACCTACGATCCTTAATCACTAGTTCGATTCAGTCAACAACAGGAGCAGGCAGTGGCTAGGGTAAACCCTAGCTACTCAAATGACACCTACAAAATAGTGTGTGGGCTCCCATCTTCTTCCAATGATAGAAATTTGACCATTTACCATACTTAATCGAACCAATCTTCTAACTCTTTAACTCATCAAAATTATAGTGATTTAGGAATGCTTCTCTTAAAACTTTTCATGCATTGAAATTTTAAAGAAAATCAAGTAATTCCTTACCTTGTTTTAAGGTCCAATAAACCAATATTAATCTCAATAAATGCAAAACCATCATCTCAAAATAAAAAATTATTTTAAATTAATATTTTATTTAATTAAATAATCCCATGTGTTGAGGAAAAGATATGAAATGATCTTACTCAAGCATTTTCAGATCTTACATGGCTAAAGAAAGATAGACGAGAATATCACCCTATGTTTATAGCCATTAAAAATTGTTTCCTAATCCACAAGTATTAGTTACAAGTGCTTCAGACAATTTTTTGTAAATGAAAGATTGCTAAAAAATTCAATATTTATGTAATTTTATGAATATAACAGATGTAGAAATAAATACAAAGACAGAAGTAAAAACACGAAGTCAATAATCAACACAAATGAGACATAAAGAAATCGTTTATTCCATTCCAATTTATCAAAAGACTCATTCTCTTTACAAAATTCCTGGAGGAAGTTTGGACCAAAGTCAAACTTAGATGTCCCCAATAAAACTCAGCCAACTTTTTAGTTAAGGGGGAAAAGTAATAAAATAATAATAACGTTTTTTAATAAATAATAACTAGTAGGTGGGATCCGTTGTGACTCCCTTTAGTTTCTTTAACAAGCATAACACAACTAGTTAATCAATCAAACGCATCCCTCCTTGTGGCTCCCATCATCACTCTCATAATTTGACAATTAATATCAATGATAATTGAAACTATATCAAAAAATATAATATCCATATATACAAAAAATAGTTTGATGTACAAAATTTCAGAAGTCAACTGTTCTCAACAATCAATAAATAAAAACACTTAAAATCCATATTTTCCACTTTGGGAGGCAATATTCCCCTTGTTGTTGTTGTCTCCTTTTGATTTCTATGAATTTTCCTTAGGATGTGTGGAGCCTTTGGGCATAATATTACTGATAACATGAGAGCAATCATCTCTCAATTGCATGCGGGACGACATAGATTTGGCAGAGTCATTTGAGGGAGAGGAGGGGGCAACATCGGATTTTCCTTTATCAAAATCATGGTGGACCTCGGTTTTTAACCTTTTACTTATGTGGGAAGACTATATTGGTGAGTGGGAATGGGAAGCTTGGACAATTTGATTAACAGGTGGAGAAGTAGGTAGAGACAAGTTGGGCCATCCACGATGTTGGGAGACTGTCGGGTGTACAATCTCTTTCCATCCGTCGTTTTTAGGGACTTCAAGTTGTAATGAGACATGAGGTGGAACTGGGATACCAAAGACATGTGGGGCTTGGAAGGGAGGCCTTTCTGGCCTAGGGTGGACCACTCCTTGTCCAATCCAGTAAAAAAATCCATCTTGAAATAGTTGGCTCAACTCTTGCGAGTCTGCATCAAAATGTATAGAAAAACTTGGCCTTCTAGGGACCCTGTTCCAATTTCCTCTTCCTATGTTACCCCGACCATGGATACCTCTACTGAAAAATCTCATTCATGTATGCATTATTGATTAGAAACTAGTTTCTTCAACAACCATACATGGCATCTCTTTAAATATGAAACAAAGTTTGGCTCAGCAACACATCAGACTCATGCAATCCAATCCATAAAAATCATTTAATACTTGTCAGTGAGAAGGGGGTGAATAAGTGTTCTGGGATATGTGAGGGATTGTATTGAGCGAAAAGTGGTAATATGAAGGGGAGTAAATCATGATTACTACTCATTTACCAAACTTAATCGAACCAATCTTCTAACCCTTTAACTCATCAAAATTATAGTGATTTAGGAATGCTTCTCTTAAAACTTTTCATGCATTGAAATTTTAAAGCAAATCAAGCAATTCCTTACCTTGTTTTAAGGTCCAATAAACCAATATTAATCTCAATAAATGCAAAACCATCATCTCAAAATAAAAAATTATTTTAAATTAATATTTTATTTAATTAAATAATCTCATGTGTTGAGGAAAAGATATGAAATGATCTTACTCAAGCATTTTCAGATCTTACTTGGCTAAAGAAAGATAGACGAGAATATCACCTTATGTTTATAGCCATAAAAAATTGTTTCCTAATCCACAAGTATTAGTTACAAGTGCTTAGGATAATTTTTTTTAAATGAAAGATTGCTGAAAATTTCAATATTTATGTAATTTTCTGAATATAACAGATGTAGAAATAAATATAGAGACATAAGTAAAAACACCAAGTCAATAATCAACATAGATGAGACATAAAGAAATCGTTTATTCCATTCCAATTTATCAAAAGACTCGTTCTCTTTACAAAATTCTCGGAGGAAGTTTGGACCAAAGTCAAACTTAGATGTCCCCAATGAAACCCATACCAAAGGACTTCTGACAGAAAGTAAAAAACTGAACTTTAAAAGTTGGATCAACTTGCCACAGATTGTTTCCCACTCGACTATGCACAATAGCCTTTATCAGTCATGAAATTTAATTCATAAACAAGCAAGTCTACACAGACTATCAAAGATAGATCAACACCTCTGAAAAACAAGTGTCTGAATGATGTAATTCAGCCTTGAATCTTGTTATCTACAATAGGACCCTGCTATCATAAAAGAGAATTAGGCCTTCAATGAATTAAAGAATGAATCAAAACTAAATTATATCAATAAAACTCAAGAGCGGACCTTAGTATGCTTTCTCCTTCTATTCTCCTCTTGTTCTTTCTTCTATTTTTTCCTTTAAACAATCAGAATTACTTGAAGTAGTTAAACTACCTCTTTAGTTAAGTTAACTAAAACTCAACCAACTTTTTAGTTAAGGGGGAAAAGTAATAAAATAATAATAAGGTTTTTTAATAAATAATAACTAGTAGGTGGGACCCCTTGTGACTCCCTTTAGTTTCTTTAACAAGCATAACATAACTAGTTAATCAATCAAACACATCCCTCCTTGTGGCTTCCATCATCACTCTCATAATTTGACAATTTATATCAATGATAATTGAAACTATATCAAAAAATATAATATCCATATATCCAAAAAATAGTTTGTTGTACAAAATTTCAAAAGTCATCTGTTCTCAACAATCAATAAATAAAAACACTTAAAACCCATATTTGCCACTTTGGGAGGCAATATTCCCCTTGTTGTTGTTGTCTCCTTTTGATTTCTCTGAATTTTCCTTAGGTTGTGTGGAGCCTTTGGGCCTAATCTCACTGATAACATGAGAGAAATCGTCTCTCAATTGCATGCAAGACAACATATATTTGGCAGAGTCATCTGAGGGAGAGGAGGGGGAAACATCGGATTTTCCTTTATCAAGAGCATGGTGGACCTCAATTTTTAAACTTTTACTTGCGTGGGAAGACTGTATTGGTGAGTGGGAAGGGGCAGCTTGGAAAATTTGATTAACAAGTGGAGAACTAGGTAGAGACAAGTTGGGCCATCCACGATGTTGGGAGAGTGTCAGGTGGACAATCTCTTGCCATCCGTCGTTTTCAGGGACTTCAGGTTGTAATGAGACATGAGGTGGAACTGGGATACCAAAGACATGTGGGGCTCGAAAGGGAGGCCTTTCTAGCCTAGAGTGGACCACTCCTTGTCCAATCCAGTAAAAAAATCCATCTTGAAATAGCTAGCTCAACTCTTGCGAGTCTGCATCAAAATGTATAGAAAACCTTGGCCTTCTAGGGCCCTTGCTCCAATTTCCTCTTCTTCTGTTACCCCGACCATGGCTACCTCTGCTGAAAAAGCTCATCCATATATGCATTATTGATTAGAAACTAGTTTCTTCAACAACCATACATGACATCTCTTTAAATATGAAACAAAGTTTGGCTCAACAACACATCAGAATCATGCAATCCAATCCATAAAAATCGTTTAATACTTGTCAATGAGAAGGGGGTGAATAAGTGTTCTGGGATATGTGAGGGATTGTATTGAGCGAAAAGTGGTAATATGAAGGGGATTAAATCATGATTACTGCTCAACAAATCATCAAACAATCAATTGTATTGTAAATCAAAACATATCACTGTAACTCATCCTCGTGCCATTCTTTAACTATTATAATACAAAGTTTCACTTAAATATGATTTAATTTTAAGAACAAGGAGTGGATAGTGAATATGGGAAAGCGAGGGGTCTTGTAATGTGCGAAAAAGTGAAAGAATGATAGGAAACAAAACAAATATTTTTCATAAAAAAAATCAAGTAATCCATAAACAAAACTTTGTATTCAATACAAAACATACCAATACCAATTTAATACTTATTGTGTGTCAAAATTGTTCATTGTCCCACATTCAATTTCTTCAAAAATTCTCAATTAACACAGTCTGTAATCATAATCATAATCACTATGACTTTCAACAGTCTTGTTAAGAGAATACTTTGTCTTTAATCCCTTTCCTTTCATTTAAAACAAAATCGAAAGAAACACACAACAACATTGCTCCATTTCTATCCATAACGCATCACTATAAAATATCAAACATTGTCCATAAATTCACAATTGCCCGATAAAACATATACACAGGTCCCTTTTCCAAATTGAACAAAATTCTAACACTTGCCTGATTTCATGCCTTTTTCATTATATCAACCAATAAAACTTTGCAATGAAACCATAATATAAAACCCGAGCCTCATCACTAATGATGAAATTAAATAAAACATGCACGATGCCTCCATAATAGATACACAATGAAACAACGAAATCACAATCATCAATTTCCACAATTTGCCATGATCTCGATTGGGACTAGTGAAACACACAGTAGTCACCAACTTGCAATTAACACCATGCTGTAAGAATACAACGATTGAAAGCATAACTAGAAGAGACAACCATTGACTACACATTATCATTGGTTCCCAATCACAACCTTTTCAACCAATTTAATCAAATAAAAATAAGCTAGGTATTTGACGCAACTGTCATAACCACTCCATTTTACAACCAATCTTTAGCAATCAGAAATATGCCTGATTTGAGTAAGACAGTTAGGGATTTAAAAACAAAATGGGCTCTGTAACAATGAATACAAAGAAGCAATTAAGATTTCTCTCGGTCATCAATAACACTGAGAGACTAGAGGTCCTCCAAACATATCAACCAATAGGCAAATACCTTTTGATACAAGCACAAGGTTCCTTATAAATATCAGTCTGTGCAATGGCACAACAGTTCAATGAAGGTAGGGTAGATCAACGATGCAAAGGAGAATCGAATGCCCACTGGACAGTAACAAGTACCTAGAACACACAGAGGTATAACCTTTATCCATTTCATTTTATGACAATGCCAATGGGAATGTAGACTCAAGGCATAACTTATATCACCAAACAACCATATATCTTGGCATAATGGCCACATTATAACCGAATTATGAGATATGCCGATGCCAAGACCATAAAATTAAGCCCATGATGATGTAATAAAACCATGACCATGACTCTGGAAAATACACAACGAGCAAAAGGAATTCTGAAAAGCATACACAACAACCACATAGAAGCCCGAATACAACTAGATAGGGTTACCCTCATAACTGCAAGGAAGCATCTACTAAGGATAACAAAGTGATAATACCCATATCCACTCAAAAACCATAGAGAGCCATCACGATTTTCATCAACAACCAAACCAAATCTGTTACTTGAAAAACAAATAACCACACAGTCATTCCAGAGAGAAAAACCACACATTTACACAGTTGTCGATCTCAGGAAAGCACAAACCAAAGCATTACTGATCCATCGTTCGTTCATACACAGAGTGTAATTCATGTATGGGTGAAAAATAACCATACATGTAACTGATATCTTAAAAGGGGTAAGTTAGCCAAGCGTTTCCTTCCCAGGCTTGGATCTCGGAGCTTAACCACCAACAAAACTAAATGCAACAATAACCATTCTAGGGTGATGGCCCGATGGGGGGAGTATGGAGTGACATGCATTTACTGCACGTCGCTTCCATCTCCTCTTCATTCAATTTTGAAGTACACGACATCCAACGCTCACTAATACATTTAACCATGCCATTCATTCCCGAACCATTGAAATATGTGACAACATTGCTTGCCAAATGCACCACCCAAAACATTCACATTAACCATTGCCAAACTTCCATACCATACCATATGTATTTCCATATCAAATGCACCCAATATAATTCAATTGCAAATCACATAGCCACTAACCATTAATAGTTAGGATTAACACTAACTTGTTTTCATTTTAATTGCACATAACTTCTAACATAGCACAATATATGCCCTTTCTTTTGGATTTTTTGTAAGTTTCTTGCCTTTTGCTTTTGTTTACATCATCACTAATATGTTTCTTGTGCATGTGTAGCCAGGTAATAATCATGGTGACATGATTAAACATAACAACTGTAAATATATGCCAATCATAACATAAAATTAAAGCTTCGAATAACAAAACATCCCATAAAATGCATCATCCACCTGTCATTATGTCATAATGAAACCAAGACTGCATCGTCAACCATATAAGACCCTGTAATTAGCATCGAAACTGTAGCATGAAATGTGTGATATGACTATCTCTGAGCCTCTAGTCTACAAGGGGGTCCCACCTACTAGTATTATATATCATTAGCATAGTTTAAATAATAGGCTTTAGCAATACTTTGTGGGAGAAATTCCTCGTTGTGATTTTTATCGTTAACAAATTAAGAACACAAAATGTATGTTTTTGCAGGCCAAGAACAACAGATCCAGAAGATATAACCAGAATGATTATGCAACAGGGGGAAGTGAGCGGATTTAATGGAAAAATGACCAGGAATTTGGGAATAACTCATGGAAAATGTTAAGTATGAGGGGGTTTATCCCTATATGCCTAATCATTCAACGATAAATTTCTCTTGAATTTCAAGGAGAATTTTTTGTTTATGGACTTGCTCTTTTGAATCTCAAATGGATGAAGAAATGGAAATCAGAAGCGGGAAGTAACCAATTTACGAATGAATAAAGTGTGCTAATAGACTATGATCGTAATTTATAATATCGACACCATTGCTATAAGTATCACAACTATCTCACTTTGGGATCCTCCACTTTGTACAGAGCTATTGGTTTTTCTAAAAAAAGCAGATAGATCATACTCAGAATCACTAGGATATGAAGCATATCCTGAAGAGAAAAGAAGACATGAGCATAGACACTCTCTTTAGTCTTTACAGCTTCTGACAGATGGTAAACTATTTTATGTTCTTGAACATTGTTTGGCCCCCAGACTGTAAAAGGTACATTGGTCTCTTGTCGGACGAGAGTTGCTTCATTGCTAAAATCATAGAAGTTTTCATTATTAGAGACAAAGAGCCACATATCATTTTCGTTGATCCATTTCCATGGTTCTCTACCATTGGGTAATTGTATCAGTTTCCTTTGCAGCGACGTCCATTTATAATCACCATCGAAATGATTCTTGGCTGCAAAGTCCGCGGACGTCGGCGTTGCATGTGCAGACAACAATTCTAGTGTAGAGATTACTTTGCCTCTCTCTTACTACAACAATGTCTCTGTTTCAGTGGGGCTATCAAAAATTTATCCAACTTATACCTTAACATTTGTAGTCTGCATTTCATTGTGCTTTTCCTAAATGATTTTCCCACTGTTGTCCACGCTAGCGACTGGATTTTCCCAATTTTAACATTTGATGTGATGTTGAAATAGTGAATCCATCTCAATTGTAGTCACAACAAATTTAAAAAATTTGTTTCCAACCTTCCCCCCATCTTTGTCAAGAGCTCGTTCCATATTCTCACAGGTTAGAATGCCAAATATGTATGATATACCTGAATTCTGACTAGCAGAAACTATTCCTAATGTTGGATTACTGAGAGGGGGGGTGAATCAGTAAGCAATTTAATTTTTTTTCACCATAAAATGCAAGTGTTATATCAATGTAGCATTATCATCCAATAGTTGCAAAGTAAATAAACAATGAACAAATGAGCAATCACACACATACATAGTACACCAATGTTTTGTGTGGAAACCTAAAGTGGGAGAAAACCACGAAATGTTTTTTCTTATATGTATTTAAGAATTACATTCATTGGAAGCACCAACTTCCTTTGTTTTCCAGCTGCAACTAGAAGGAGCATCCAATCCCCTAGTTTCTCAAGCTACAACCTGAAGGAAGCTTCAACTCCCCAATTATCTGGCTACGACCCCCTAGTTTCTCAGGCTACAACCTGAGGGAAGCTCCAACTCCCCAATTATATGGCTACAACCAGAAGGAGGATACAACCCCCTATGTTATCCAGCTACAAACGGAAGGTGGCTACAACCACCTGTCCTTGCCCCATCCAACCACCCTGACGTAAAAGTATAATGATGGAACCATTGTCACACTATCACTATGAGATATATTGTTGTAAACCTATACCAATCGACTTGTAATCAACCTGTAACAACCTGTACCAATAAACTGTGCCAACATGTACCTCAACTTGTACCATAAACAAATGCATCAACCATGCATCAAACCTGTACAAATAACCTATCACAATAACAAGTCCAAACAACCTGTAATCAACCTATACCATAAGCAAGTGCATCAACCATGAACCAACCTGTACCTTAACCTGTACCATCAACGAGTGCATCAACCATGCACCAAATATGTACCAATCATGCATCAAATACACATCAACTGTGACTCATCAATATGTAACAGCATCATCAAGTATACACCTCATGTATGTGCCAACTCACCAACTACTTGTCTCAACCATGTACCTCAACCATACACCAAGTACATATACCAATATAACCATCAAAATTTCTCTAGAAATACATCACACTATCCATAACCAAATACCATAAACCCTTACATCAAACCATGTGCCATAACCTCACTTTTATGTAGCCTCAAGTTAAACCAACAACTTCAACAACACATCACAACCAAAAGACCAATATCCATATGCCAAATACCAATAACAAAATACCAAATGTATCCTTCAACAAATCTAATATATGAAACAATATTGAACATCCAATACCATCTCAAGAGATAAACCCTAGCTCACAAAACATACCTCAAAGAAGATGTGCCATATCTCTCATAAATAGACCCCAACCATGATGTTGTCGAGATTATGTTGTCGCGATTCTACTACCACAATTTTTATTCTGCACTTTTCTTGTCACACTTTTTCTGCCGCACTTTTCCTGCCTCGCTTTTTCTTCCACACTTTTATTGCCACACTTTTTCTGCTACACTTTTCCTATCGCACCTTTTTTGCCACACTTTTTCTTCCACAATTTTTCTGCTGCACATTTTCTGCTGCACTTTTTCTGCCGCACTTTTTCTGCCGTAGTTTTCCTGCCACACTTTTTCTGCTGCAATTTTTCTCTATCAATAATACCTACCCAAATAACCTTTCACAAAAAAATATATTCAATGATATTCAAGTGTGATTTGAATGAAAGACCCTTGCATCTTATTTATACTTTTATGTAGCTTCCTTAAGGGGTTACCTTCTAACCNATCACTTCACTTTATTATTTAAATAATTTCTTCTTTGCAAAAACTTTGACTACTTTGACCTTTTGGGGCTTCTAGATGACTCATGAGGGTTCTCCAACTTCACATGGTCATAACTCTCTAACCGTGAGGAGTTATGTGATGTTCCACATACCACTGGAAATGGCATGACATGTACTATCCATCTAGAATATTTTTACCTACAAATATATCAAAACTCATACCATTATCCATCAAACAAACTTGGGTCCATTACCCAAACCTTTGTGCTACCGGAATTCGCTATCAGACTTTCTTCAAGGGTTGACATCAATGAAAACCAACCCAATTAATCAACAATATCCCCCTTTGGCATTGATGGAAACACTCTGATATAATACTAAAGTCATGTCATGCAATACTGAAGTCATATCACTCATGCTCTTCCTATGACCATCACTCCCCATGGAACCATGCCTCTGTGTTCTGCATATGATAAATCTCTCCCCCTTTGTCATCAATGGAAAAGGTGTCTTTCCATCTGTGGATGCTCCCCCTAACTGTAATGTCCTTGGGGATACTCCCCCTGACTGAACTCTTCCTGAAACTGATCTCCCAACCTGAATTGACCTCTTTATGGTGCTTTCTCATGTAAACCTAAGAAATATAAGATAAGCATTCAAAAGCATTCATTTTGGAGTAGAAATTACTCCGAGTCTATGGCGAAGATACTCAAAGGATTCCCATGGAAGAGGTTTTGTAAAGATGGTTGCCACTTGTTCTTTTGTTCCCACATATTCAACTCTGATGTTCTTCTCTGCAACATGTTTCCGTACAAAGTGATACTTGATTGGAATGTGATTCGTCTTAGAGTGCATCACTGGGTTCTTTGAGATATTGATGGCGCTTGTATTATCACAATATATTGGAATGGGCTCATCATACTCAACCTATATATATGTCAAAGTTTGTTTCCTCCATGGAACCTGAGTACAACATCCTGTTGCTGCAATATACTCTGCTTCGGTTGTAGATAAAGATATTAATGGTTGTTTCTTGCTTAGCCAAGATACTAAACACTCACCCAAGTGGAACGTTTCTCCACTGGTGCTTCATCGATCATCAATGCAACCTGCCCAATCTGTATTTGTGTAGGAAATAAGTGATAGATCCTTTCCTTTTGGATACCATAATCCAAACTCTTATGTTCCTTTGAGATATCTGAAAATCCTTTTCACTGCTACGACATGTGATTCCTTTGGTGCTGCTTGAAATGGTGCCAGATGTCCAACTTCCTGCATTACATCTAGTCTGGATGTTGTCACATATAGTAAGCTACCAATCATGGACCTGTATTGCCTCTGGTTTTTATAATTTGAATCATCATCTTTGCTCAACTTACAACTGGTTTTCATAGGAGTGGTAACTCGTTTGCAATCTTCCATTCCGAACCTCTTTATCATTTCTTTGATATACTTAGTTTGAGAAATAAAAATTCCT
>JASDQU010025502.1:37067-56926 GCA_032191745.1 Picea mariana
TGGGAAAGAAGCAAGAGAATAGAAAG
This sequence comes from Picea mariana, assembly GCA_032191745.1. Taxonomy (NCBI): domain Eukaryota; kingdom Viridiplantae; phylum Streptophyta; class Pinopsida; order Pinales; family Pinaceae; genus Picea; species Picea mariana. Next base: position 37,094 of record JASDQU010025502.1, read on the forward strand.
TTGTACTGTGACAATGAGAGTGCCATTCATATTGAAAATAACTCATCCTTCCATTCAAATAATAAGCATATACAGCTCAGGTACCATTTCATACGATCCCTCTTGGAAGGTGGACATTCAAATTTGGAAAAGCTACACACTAGCTAGAATCCTACAGACATGTTAACAAAGGGAGTAACCAGGGATAAACTGATTTCCTACTCAGCTTCAGTTGGTCTTCAAGCATGAAGGTGAAGATGAGAAATTTGTCAAGTCCAACGTGGAGTATAGTCTAGAAGGTACAACATCAGTGGAGTTGTTGTGATCAGTCTCCAAGTGGGATTTTGTTGGTTGTGGAGTGATTATCTTCTTGTTTCATAGGTATTTATTTTTCAGCCATGTTTATACCCCATGAATATTGTACACCCCGGAATATTGTACACCCATCCACGCAGGGGGGTTACACTAGGGGGATATTGCCCCCCTTACGAGGTCCGGGGGCAAGCAGGCCCCCAATGGGGGTTCAAGGGACGACATTCCCCGATGGGGATTCGGGGGAAAGCCCCCAAAGGAAACATTTCCTTGTAAATGTATATTGTAATTTCATAGTAAATCTAGACCGTTCATTATAATGTCGCAAATCTGACGGTATAAGCTATATTAGGGTTTTTTTCCCTAGAAGGCAACACTCTTTTATGAGGAAAATGTATTGTCGCTTTACATCATTGTGAATATTGTATTCTGAGAGAGAATACTATGAGAGAAAGAAGAGGAAGTTACAGTGGATGTGTTGTAGGTTGTATCCCTTCATTTGCTGAATAATAATAAAGGAAGGACCTAAAAATTTCTCTGGTGGACGTAGCCCACACTAGGTGAACCATGTATATCTGTGTCTCTATTGTATTGTGTATCTTTTATGTTTTATTTATGCATTTTTTTTTATTTTATTGCTCCACGATCATGTTTTTCTAACATCTTCTTCATTAACACAAAAATCCCTCCAGGTAGGTACCAACTTCATTGGCTCAATATCTACTAAGTGGTATTTTTCAAAGAAATCTAAAAAGAAATGACTTTGCACATCCTGCCTGGGACTAACCCCCATACTTCTCCTAAAGGTAATGTAAGATTCAAAACCCTTCAGAATAGGTTCAATGAATTTCTCAAAGCAGTTGAGTCTACCAAGTTTTCCCAATAAGGGACTCTCTCAGAATAAGGCCCATAAATGTTTAGAATATTGAGGGAAATTCCAAGATCTTTAATCTCCAACTTTATCAAAATTGTTGAATTGTATAGTGTCAAAGAGAGAGCCTTATAGGTCGGACTCCATCCCATTATTAAACCTTCTAATTATCCCTCTGCATCCATAGAAAAAAATGACCACCATTTTAGCCAAGATTAAAATACAACTCTTACTATAGAGCCTTCACACTTTATCTCCTGAATTAATATTACATATGTATTATGACTCAAACTGATCCTTTTGAGGGCTAGATGCTTGCAGGAACCCCCAACCCCTCTCATGTTGAAGGATAGCACAATTGTAGAGGATACTTATTAATGGATTTCCCTGCTCTAAGGCCCCTTGTGATGGTGGACTACTTACCTTTCCTAATATCATGAACATCTTTTTTTTGTGCTCTCAACAAATGGGACTTCCTCCCCATAGGATTGGATTGAATAGGGCCAAGAGATAAACCACCTAGCAAAGATAAATCCTCTTTTTATTTTATACACATCCTTAGGACGTGCCCTTTTTTAGGGAGGTGGCTTCCCTCTTATCCTTGGGATAAGGACTGGACTTTGCTTCCGTAGCCCCTAAACAATTCACAGAAAAACACTCTCTGAATGGCCTCCCTTTTGGAGGGGAAACATGACTAGGGGAAGTAGGGATGCTATTAAGAAGGCCTGACACAAGGGAACACAAAATAGGCTTAGTAAAAACCAATCTTTTTTTGCACTCGACCTTAAGGGGGTCCGAAGGGGAGGGAAGCGTAGACAAAGAAGGGACATGAAGAAAAATACCAGGGTTGGATTGTGCAAGGTCCAACTCATTTCTTATCCTAGTAACTTGCACAACATATAGAGATTTTGGAGAGAAAAAACCACCTCTATTCACCTGCAATGATGGAATTTTATTACCATCCTTTTTTTCTTCCTTGGACTTCTGTTGATAAAAAATTTGGTCACCTCGATTTTATTCTCTTTGGAAAAAAATATTTTTTTGTCAGAATGAATAATGTGTGCATGCTCATTAGCTCATGGTTTATCCCTTAGTCTCAACTTCATCATACATTTTACAGAATCAAAATTTGAGTCTGTATGCCCAAGATACTCATAATGTTTTCCAAAAGTCTGACAAAGAGATTGCAAGAAGAACTTCGAAGAATGAAAAAATTTCTAAGTGTTTTTCTTCTCTTCCCCTCTCCTCTTCTTCCATGTGAAAAACTTAGTCCTTTTTAGCTTACATTTCCCTCTCATTTGTCCTCTCTTCTCATACTTATTCATTTTAACACTTTCCATCTCCTCCCCATCTCCATACTTTGCCATTTTTCCTCTCTTATCCCTTCGCTTCTCTTCTCATCTTATACTCCCATCTCTTACTTAGCCATTTTTTCATTTTCTCATTACTCTCCTATTCTCTTCACTTCTCATACTTATCCATTTTTCTACCTTTCATTCCTTACTCTCATCTCCATACTCTTATCATACTTAGACATTTTTCTACTTTTCATTCTTTACTCTCCTCTCTCTCTTACTCTCCTCTCCATACTTAACCATTTTTCCCTCTTCCACTCTACTCTTCATACTCCATATTCCACACTTATACATTTTTCTCTCTTTATCTCCTTACTCTCCTTTTCTTAACCATTTATATGTTCGTATTTCTTTTATTTTTATTTTCCATTTCCATTTTTTTTCATTCTTACACTATAGACTATAGTCTTATACTTAGACATTTTCATGAACCCTTTTTACCATTAATTAGCACCTTACCTAACTCTGCATTCACGAACCTTTTTACCATTAATTACCACCTTACCTACCTCTACATTCATGTAACCCCATGGATTCCTTATATTATTTCTCTTGTCCTAAGTTTTATGAGCGACCAAAATATTACCGAGATATGTATTTTTCTAAGGCATGAAGAGATACACTAAGACCTGCATAATATCCTTTGTTTCACATTAGTGATAAGGAATATTTAACAGTATAAGCACTAAATTCCTTATAATCACAATGCATGTGGGATTAAAAGAGGCAAAATAAAATGAAGGGCAGGAATGATCCACAAATTTAATGGATGGCTGTTGAGAAGCAACCTTCAGAAGTTCAAAACTCAAGATTCGGGTGTCCGTTTTGGGAAAGATATACCTTGTTGGAATTTAATTCAATGAGGAATAATATGGAATAGGTTTTATGGGATGAATGTTTCCATAATTCTTGTAGAAATTAAAATAACAATCGACTCTGTTTCCATGGTTTGCTAGTAAATTTGTTTGGAACCTCGACTTCCCGAGGCTATAAGTTGAGATCCATAACTCCAAAGTTTTCTCAAGAGGACTTGTTGGAAATATGGGATGATGAATACTATTTCTATATTGGTTTCTGTGGATGAGAAGTCAATTACCAGGATTAAAAAAATTAAAACATAGTCCACTTTTTTCAGGAAGTCAGTTTTAAAGTTTTGAAATAAAAGTTTATTAAATAAATTTTATTAAAGGATTAAGTGGGTCCCAATTGGAGGCATGAATTCCAATGACCTAATTTCATTGATGAGTATTTAATAAATCATTAATTCAAAAAAGAATCATGTGGAAACTTCCAGAATAACAAGAAACCCCAACTACTTCAAGAAAGCATTGGGAGCAGTTTTAAAAGAAGAGAGCACCATCAAATAAGGGTTAGAAGATAATAATAGAAAAGGTTCAACCATCAGTATGTATCCAGGTCTCTGATCAACAAATAAATATCTCCATTTTTCTTGCTTCTTCTTCTATACTATTTTTCTCAAGGCTTTATGCTTGTATTTTTTAACTAAGCATAAGGCTAAGTTTTTGAGTTTTTTTTGTGTATTCTTCCAGGCCTTTGCTTAATATATCATAAGAGTATTTTACAACCACCTATATGATTGATAAATGCAATCCATGATTGTCTAATTGATTCATGGAGATTCATTCCTTGTGTTTGGAAATCTTTATTTCTGAAGCATTAGTCAATTGGTTTACTAAATGCTTTGTAATGAGAAATATCTTTCATGTAATAAATTCCACTGAGAACTATTTCAGGGCATAACCTTAATGATTTTTCAAATCCTGTGATTTCTGAGTGTGAGATTTTTGGAGTGTGTCTATCAAATTATTTTCAGTTTTGAATGCAATGCTCATTTAAAGTTCTTTGAAATGATCAATGGAATTTCATTCTTTTTCTTGTGAGAAAATATAGATGCATCTTTAGCTTGCATGTATTTATGAGGGATGTTATAATGAAGCTCAACATATAATTATTCAGATATTGAAGCCTTTCTTCATCTGTTATGGTTAAGAAGTTGCTTGGTCAATTCAAGAATAAATATGGTTATCAAGACCCATTCTATACATAAACTAAAGCAATAAATATTTGGGGTTTTCGATTTAGCCTTCTCCCATTTTGTATTCCAATCCAAGAACATCAAGCTACATGTTTTGGACAATTACAGAGGAGTACCACCTCTATAAAAATGCAGGGGGATTTTATCCTCGTGAGATTGATATTTGGATCTTGACCAATCAAAACATCAACAAATTATTCACCCACACTTTCCTGAACCACTCCCTACTTGGAATGATTTTTGATAGTGTGCTTGTAGATGGAAAACCTCAAGACATGCGAAGCAACAAAATGGCACCTTCCAGTAATATATCTTTTGAATCCACTTAAAATTGTCAAAAACCAATTCCATATCCTCTATCAATCCATCTATGAGATCCACCTCAATTTGAATCCATTCCCACCACTTGTCCACCTTATTTTACTAATTCGGCTCCAACCCTATGAATTTTTCCAACTTATTTCTTATATATTTGAGGACTTGGTTGTTTAAAATACTAATGGGAGCCTAGGAACGATGGCGTAGACCCACATGGCCATCATAGGAGCCCTAACTAGGTCGAAATCAACTAACCATCTATGAATTACCAGTCCCCTAGCTCCACTTTTTACCTAATATCTTTTCGCAATATTCCTTCAAGTCGAAAATAAAACTCAACCATCCTTGCACCATGATATGGAAGACAAGCATATATCCTATCACAGGTACCTAGTTTAACTCCAACCATTTGGTTAGAGATCCCAATTGAACCACATTGTTTATGAACCTTCTGACTAGTGTTTTTCCTAAAACAATACGATATATCCTCTAACTTGACATCCTTTCCTACCACCATGTTGACCTTCTCCTTCCATACTCTCACACACTTCTTTGAATTTTTACTTGAAACAAACCCTTGGCTCAAAATTGTGTCTATAAATGTTAAAAATTCCCTCTCATCGACTTTTGGAGGAGAAACCAGAGATATGGGAGCATAATATGAGGGGGAGAGAACTGATGAAAAGATATTAAGTGATTCCTTGGGAGTAAGCTAACTTGGGAGCAATCTTCCCTCTTTTCAGGAAAAAAATGGGCCTAAATCCGGCCAGATTTTTAGGGTAGCCTGATTTTGGCATGGATCAAATTTCCATGCATTTCAAAACCTTACCCCAGGGGGTTTTCCCCATTTTAAACCAACCCAGATACTCAGAAATCGATTAGACTTCTAGATTGGCCGGAAATTTAAAATTGCACCGCCAAAAAATGTGTCGGAAAAGTAACTTGGAAGGGAAGACTACTCTCGAGTTAGCCCACTCTGATTCCTTGAAGGGATTTGTACTATTCGCATGGACTACCTCCTTTTCGGGACCTAGGAACATAGTATAAAATTCCACATCGACCAAGATGCCATAGGATCTATCGTGAGTATCTGTCGCATCTCAAGGCATATACAGAGAGGTACCATGATAGAACTCCTTTTATGTAGAAAATTACCGACTCTGACATGGGATTTCCATATAGCCCACTTGATCGACCTCCATACCATCCATTCTACCAAACTTTCATCGGAAACAAACATCGAAGAGTTGGAGGACAAAACATTAGACTCATCAAAAGCTCTGAAAACCACCATCGGTTATTGTCGAATCTCCATTGGATATCCTCGATCCACAGTCAATTAAGGCCATAAATGTGAGAACTTGTGGGCCTAAGATTGAAACCACAAATCCTCTGTCCTAATATGAATTAAATATTTCTTATAAATGTAAAATTAATTTTGTATTTTAAGAGTTTTTTTTTATTTATCTTGGTTTTTAATAAATTTAAAAATAAAATAAATTTATATTAATATTGGAAGATGGTAAAATTCATTATCAATACAAGAAAATATTAACATTAAAAAAAAGTATACCTTATTAAAAAACATCATAATAGGATAACGAGTACATAATGATACTTTTATATATTAAATAAATAAACAAAATTCAATCCATTTCACCTTCGTATTTTATCATTAATAAGTATATAATCATATCCCCATCTTGTAGCTTGTAATTAATTAGGCCATGAATTCTTTGTTTGTTATTGTTGAACTTTAACCTATATATAATTAAATTAATGTTATATATTAACAATATTAATACTATAGAAGGATTAGGGGTGATGGGTGTGGGGGGTTGTTTTTTTATCTTGAAGGAATCAAAGAAATGGAATTCGCTTGGGGCTAAGCACTTCCACAAACATAGAGGTGAAAACTTTAATGGTTTTCAAAGGACTATATGTCCTATCAAACAAAGGATTTTGGAATGTCGCGATGATTGGTGACTTTGTGATCATTAAAAGGGCACTTTCATCTTGCAAACTTCCTTCTGATCCTCAAATACCTAGACTCTAGCAATGAGTGCTTGAGCCTTTAGAGAATTGTTTTCACTATGAGTTCTTTCATGTGTACTAGAACCATGATAAAGAGGAAAAAAACCCAAGCCAATGAAGGAGCTCACCTTGCAGAAGGAATTATAAGTAAAAAGGAAGGGGACATTAGTTTCTCCACCATGTTCCCCCCTCCATGAGTGTAACTAAGAAAATGAATTACAATAAACAACACACATCTTTTCATGCATATACAAGGTAGATGAAACAACATCCATCACATCCTTATTGCATTCATCGTTCCACTCCTTTGCATAATTGACATAATGAAGGGTACAATGTTAGAGACGGATCCTACATCTAGGATGGATTGATAGTTATATGGTTTAATATCAACAATGAAGGATCTAGAGAACATTGCACAATTGAAATGATAAAGTTTAGCTCCACAACCTGCTTTATGTGTTGTCTTCCTAGGTATTCCTCTCCATAGTGTGTATGTTCCCATGGCACATTACCAATGTAGGAATCAATGATGTCTCATTTGTGATTTGAAGGGCTTGCAAAATGGTTTAAAACAATTTAAGAAGGATGTAGCTAAAGCTAGTGGTAACATGACATACTCAACTCTACAATGAACTATATGGAAAGAGGATTTTGAAAAGAAAATGAAGGAGTGAAATAGAATTCAAGGCTAGTGCACCATAGACACTGGAAAACATATTCTTAGTCTATGTGAATAAGAGGAGTCTCGTGACTTATTGGCAGTTTAATAGGGAAACAAGTCAATACGGCCTCCACCATTTCCTCTATTCAATCTCTAGTGGAGCACATAATGGCACACCTAAATCTTCCCACATGCATTCATGGCTTCTCCTCACCCTAGCCAAATGGATACCTCAGTGGACGTTGCATCCTTCAACCTACCTAAAGCTTCTATGGATGACTCTTCTCACCCGGTACAAGTTTTTGAAACCCTGTCTACTCATTTATCCATCTCTGCTACTACGACTATGGATTTTGAAGACCCAATTGCACCTGTGGACTTGGGGGTCGATGCACTTTCTGGGATTAGTTAAATTTTATGTACTTTCTTTATTAAATGATTTGTTATTTTGTGTTTGTTCTAGTATATTTCATATGGAATTATTCATATGGTTCAATACTTAGGTGTTTTTGGACAAAATATTCTATTTGTATTTTTTCCCCGAAAAAAAGTGTAATTCTATTCTTCCAAAGAGAACCAAATTACATTTTGTGGATGCCAAAGGCATGACCCAATCCTAGGTAGAATATCCCAAAGGGACACAAAGTAGCTAGTTGGAGAGCCAAAAAAAAGAAAAGACATAAATCGATAGCGGCCCTTAATAGGCGAGAAACCCTAAACCAGAAAGATTTTCACTGAATAAACCTCCAAATAGAAAAACCAAACAACCTCAGGAGGTCAGATGGACTAGGTCAGAGAAGTATGAAAACCATCACAAGCAGAACCAATTGCAGAGACAATGATGAAGACCCGAAAATAGCATCAGTAAAACCAAGGATTGCGCACCCACTCCATGGACCTCAAGGTGTTGAACCCGCACTGCACGCCAAAGAAAAGGACCTCAAAGTTCTGGCACAACCTCCACTAGATAGTATCAATGGTCACCGAAAGGATCCCTCTCTGGACATACATCAAACCCTGAACAAACCAAAGAATGCAGGGGGAGTAACCGCAGAGATGGAGAAGTAAAATCAAAGAGATCACTTAAAATAATCAGATATGATATAAAGAAAACCATGTATCACCCCAGCAGGTGCTCAAAAATGAGACTTCATCTTGAAAAATCTAGATCCACCCTCAAAGAAGTGGCTAGGCAAGGAGAGGATGTGAACATCAAGAGATTCCAACCCTAGCAACACAGGGAGGGGAAAATGACCCCCATCCACACCCACAACAATCAAGGAGGAGATACACGGATATGAGAATATCCTCAAGTCATCGCGTAGAAGCAATCCACCGTGTAAAGATCCTGGAGTATCCAAGAAAACTATAGCTATGCCTGGCAATGGGCATGAGGGATGGCGACTACGGCTAGGGTCTGTAGGCGATCCACAAGCCGTCACGAAGAAGAAAACACCGCGGAAGGAGCCTGGAGAATCCACACGATCTTCAGCTGCAACTGGTAATGGGAAGGAGGGAAGGCGTCTGCGGCTAGAGAAACCTCACTGAGAGAAGACGCGTGAGTGGGTGTCCATGACTAGGGTTTCTCCCATCCATAGAGCCCCTCCCCAAAATATTCTATTTGTATTATATATAGAATTCTGGAATAAAATATCTAGGTATATGGCCTTTAATCCTACCCACTTTTTGTAAATTTCCAAGCATACAATTCAACCACAACCTTTTATAAAACAAACCCCTAACCATTATTGTGAAAGAAAAAAATTGTATTATAATTTATCAAAAACTAAACTATAATAGATTCATTTTAATTATGGATCTATTAAGCATTAAGAGGGATGAAAACAACTAAGGTGCACTCATCTCACTATTTGAAAAATCTAGATTTAAGATGAATTTAAGATAGTTAATTTTTATTATTAATAATAATAATATTTTCCCATTCTTTCTTTCTTTATTTTTAACATTTAATGTTGGATGCTAGTGTTTTTATATTTTATTTTATTAACATGATGGATAACACATGTTATGCATCTCATCTAACTAGAATGTATAACACCTCACTTCTCTCAATGTAATAATACTTAGAATTATAATTTATCATGCACAATCAAATATGAATACTAGCATGTGAATACTAAATCTTGTTGGCATAGGGGCAGACCCAGGGTTCAACGCTACAACAGTGCACCAACAAAACCCTAACTATCGTCCCTTTCAACAACACCTACGAAGCAGATGAATTCTTACCCGAGGTAGAGACAGGGGTGGTTGCAGGACTCAGGTGTCTGCAACCTTAGTTGGGACATAGATCTGTGATTACACCCTTAACAAAGCACTTAGCATCAATATTTCACCTAGAATTAACCCTTATCTCACTTCATAGATAACACAGAGCATCGTAGTATTCACTTATATCTAAGATAATTCAGCACTTAACAACATACAATAGATTGGATCTAGTAGATCAGCACTAAGCAACTTCATACATATTAGATTTAACATTCAGTTACATCTTAGAAGCACAAAGAATGAATAGATCTATCTAATCTTATCAAATCACTTAGCAATACATTCATCTAAGAATAAGCACAAAGCATAACACACAGTATTTACATGGTTCACCCCCACCCTGGGGCTATGTCCACCAACTCTTCTTCTTTATTAGCTATAGTCAATCAGGTTATAGCACAGAGCTATCAAAACCTCACTCCGCATAGGACAGGAGATCTGCGCGCACCTCACCGGATCCTCCTTCCCCGAGTAGATCTAGCACAGAGCCTTCTTACATTATGTGCACTCAACACTTACAACACTTGCACTCAGCTCTGCAATTCAATCACATAGATGTCAATCTAGCACTTAACTTCCAGTCACCTCTCTTCTTACATTGCCTAGCTACTTATTTATATATTACAAAAGTGGGCCTAAGTGTGGGTAAACCCACGGACCGACATCTCTTTCCCATTACATATCCCCAAAACCCAAAAAGGACCCAAAGTGGGCCAAGATCCCATGATCTCTACTTCATCTTGCGCACTTCCCTCGGTAGGGCGTCAAAGTCCCAAAAATGGTCAAATATGACCAAGTATTCCTCAAAACTTGGTCAAGGGCCAACAGGCCCCCAACACTCACCTGTGACTCATCCTGATTCACTCAAGTCTGACCAATTATGCTTCAAACGCCTCGAGTTTGGCTCGAGCTACTTCGACCTGCTGCATTTCTACTGCTTCTTTCTCTACGAATTCCTAGATGAGTGTGACATTCACCAGACCTTATAGGCATTGTTCTGTTGTATTCACAACCTATTCCAACTCTGTTCCTTGGTTCTCAATCTCTAAAAATAGATGACATGCCTTATCCTGCAAAAGTTGAAGTTGTTGAGTCACTTCCATGACCTTGCTCTAGATAATATGGATTTGCTGTTGTGTGACGCATTTCTCGTGGGATCTCTTCATTTTCTCTATGGTTGATAGGGCCTTCAGCTGCACCTGTAGCATCTCAGCTTGGTACTTCACCTCCTGGAGTTGCGACTCCAATTTATGCAATTCTAGGTTCTCGGTTAGGTTCTCATGTAGCTGCGCACTTCTGCTACTTAATTGTTTGCATTCCTCTATGAGTGCTTTAATCCTTTCTATTGTACTCCAGGCTATTATTTCTCGCTGGTTGCGCTCTTCTTGCAGGGTACTTGGTATAGTTTGAAGCTCTAATTCCATGACTTTTTGCTGAAGCTGTTGAATAACTTCAACAAGCTTCATCACTTGGCATTCTAGGGGTTCTTCTACCTTCTTCTCTAAGCCGGTCACAGAGAGAAATGCTCTGTTGATTGCTTCCTCAATCTCGATCTTCTTTGCGAGCAGTTTCTCTTTCTTCTTTTGGATCTTTGCTCTATCTTCTTCAAATTTTTTCTTGGAGAGCATCCTTCTCTTGTTGCATGGCTCAACGTTGTTCTATGATTTCCTCCTATTATTTCTTTAGGGCCTGGGTGGCCTACGCTGTTGCTTCCTATGCTTTTCAAAGGTAGACTTCGACTGTGTCAGCAATCTTGTGGAGTTGAACTGGTTCATCTCCCTCTGTTGTTGTTCTTTCAGGCAGGAGCGCAGTGGAGGTTACACAACTAGACTGAAGTGCCTGCTGCACTCCTTGGAGTTCACTTTCAATTCTATTGTACATTGCCTCTTTCTTGGCTTCCTACTTTTTTGTTATCTCTTTGATATCTTCATTCATGGCTGCTATGAGGAAACTGAAGTCATCTAGAGTGAGTGTGGTCTGCATCTTAGTTATGGTTTCTTTTGATTTATTCCAGGAGGAAGGTTCCGGAGGTGAACCCTTTCCTTTATTTATGATTTATACTTCGTCTTCTGGCCTCTGTTTAACTTCCTCTAGGTCTTTGCCATTACCTCCTTGATCTGTTGTAATGGAATCCATCCTTACAGATCTATTGTCGACGTCCTAGATTTCCTCGTCTTTCTTTGTCTTCTTTGTTTTCTTTTTCTTACTGGGCCCAAGTGTATCCTATGTAGCTTTTGGGATATTAATGTCTGAAATGTCTGCTAGATATACTGCAACAAGGAGGTCCACCGACCACTCCTTGGTGATCTCTTCTAAGTCTTCTTCTGTCAGTTTATAATAGGACTGAAATTGTTCCTGGTGCTTATCAGCACGTGGAGTTAGGTATATAAAGTGGCAGTCCACACTGAAATTTATCAGAGGTTGAAACCTTTGTAAAGTGTTCGGGGTTATGTGAGTTTCACCACCTATGGCTTCTTTCAATTGGTTATAATACATGTGTAAAATGACATTCGATTGCCATTGCTTGTTCATGTCGGTCGAGTACCACAATGTATTGAACTTCATGGCTAATGGCTCAAAGGGGTCGAGGTCTAGGAAGGTTGCACCTTCCAGTAGCTCCCATGCAACAAAAGAGATCGATATTAGAAGCCAGCTAAAATGGAATTCATGTCCTTGATCCTGGGATTCTTTGCAGTCAATCTTTAGTTGATTCACCAGGTACTTCGCCTATTTCATCTGTAATCCCTCTGCGCACTTCCCTACGAGGTCGACTACGAATCTGGATACTTGCGTGGGTCAATTCTTATGTACCATATTTTGTGCAATCAGTTGGCATGCGAGGCACGGTGCTCCATTTTCGATAGAGGCTACCTTGTAGCCTCGCATGCCCTTCTCGACATCGCCATAGGTTTCATTAATCTTCTATGAAAGAGTGCGGTCTGTGGTCTTTCTAGGGTAGTAATCTTGGGGATCAAGGCCCTACATGCTAAGACCGATGATTCTATTGATCAACGTCAGATCAACAATTATGCAATGGTTTAACCACAGGTATCCTCCATGGTAACTTGCTAGCAACAACTTTACACAAGCATTCACCTCCTAGTGTCTGCCGAAGTGTGGTATTTTCATAATGCTGAGCAAAGTAGACTACTCGAGGTTCATCATCCATTGTTGAGGGATGATATTTGAATTCTTGATCTTATTTCTTGTCAAGTACTTATACGGGGAAAGCATGTTGTAAACTTTACGGTCCCCCAGGTTGAAGTCACAAAACTTCAACGTTGTAACCTTGTCTTGATCTGCGCAGTAGGTGCATACTCCTTTCGGTAGATATGCAGTGACTAGGGTGTATTCAAATTCTCTAGGGACACTGTCCTTGTTAATCGCACTGATCAGAGGGGGTATGTAAGATGGTTGGATAGATGACAATAACTTCACGTTGGCCACATCATTTTTATGCTTAGTTCTCCTTTCTACGCCAGCTCGAGATGTTCCTACTTGAGCAGTCGACGGGGAGGCTTGTGTTCCTCTCGTCGATGATACCTATAAACCAGTAGAAAACCCTCTCTCTGACATGACTCTTTCGATTTTGAGGCTATCGAGTACCTCTCTTACAGATTCTTCAGTGGCATTGAGCTCGTCGTACATATATGCTCATGAAAAATAATCAGGGTTCGATGATCTTAGGCACTACATAGGAATGAATAACAAGGGCATGATGATCACTGTAGACACTTTCTATTCTGTGAGCTTCAATTTCTCAGTTGGAAAAAGAGTTCTTCGGGCATGGCACGATGAGATAAATAGGTAATCTCAGCAACAATTTGCTTGCAATGGACATGGAGCCTCCATTAACTCCATTCTGGTGATGTCCAATGGTCTAGTGGTAACCCATAAATGCTTTTTGACCCGTTCAAAGTGGTAGTCGAATGGATATATTGGCCTCCAATGGATATATCACTACACCATGGCGAAGTGACCCATGTCATTGTTCTGATATCCCGACGAAGTTCAAATTCTACAATTTTTCTTTCTGTGATGTTCCATCTAGAATCCCCTGTAATTTTTCAATCTTCACCCTCTTCTTACTTAAATTTATATCCTTCTTCCCGGTAATCTTCAACTCGATCTGTATTTTTCCATTATGATTCCTATCTTCCTTTAGCGTAGTCACTGCACATTGTTGAGAGTCTTTCAGGGGTAATACCTCTTCTGTATCTAGAGTAAGTACTTTAGTCTTCTGCGAGCCTCCTGACAGTCTTTCATCTTTGACATTGGGGTCTCTAATGTCAAGGGGCTTAGATATGTTCTCTTGTTCCTCAATCAACTGTGCAATCTTTCTGGTCATGAAGTCTTTTAACTCTTGTCTCTATTGTTCTAAAAAATTTTCTTCTTCCTTCTTTCTGGCTTGATCTCTTTCAATCCAAGTATTTCCAAGTAACATAGTAAACGAGGCACTGTCCTCAATAAATCTGATGATCTCAAAATATTCCTTTGTCGAAGTTCCATTAGCATTCATAGACATCTGAGTGAGCCTTCCACATAGATTTACCACTTTTCCTTTGAATAACCCTATTCCATTTAGTGAAGGGATCATAGCAGGCCTTCCTATAGCTTCCCAGGTTCTTTCTGTCATAATATTCACTTGTGTTTCCTCATCCAAAACACAATCAATGTCGAAGTCTCCTATTCTTACTTTGATGCATTCTTTTTCTTTAAAGATATTTGATAACCTAACATGTCGGTGATCATTCAAGGTGCCTTGCATCTGAAATAGTATATTTTTTTATTCTCTCTGGGGTTCTGCTATTTCTGGATCTACCTTAGGGTTTTCTTGGTTCAGATTCATTCCTTCAAGCTTAGAAATCATTCTAGGGAACTCCAACACTTCGTGGTCTAAAGATTTGCAACAGAGACAACTAGATCTTCCACTAGGGCATTCCTTAGCAAGATGTCCCAGTTTTTTGCAACTGTAACAGAGGATTAATCCTCTCTTTCTCTTAAATGATCCCTAGCCTCTTCTGTACTATGCACTAGGATCATGGTAGCTAGCCTACAAAAACTTCTTTCTAGGATCTTGCATTCATTTGTTAGTCCAAACATTCTTTCTATGCATAGGTATAACATATCTATCACTATTCGTATCAGATCTATTCATATCAAACTTTCTTTCATCTAGTAATTCCCTAGTTTTCAAGCTAGGACAGACTCTATCAAAAATACCTAGATTCATACTCTAGAAACAAAAATTTCCACTTATCTTACTTCTATAGAGCACAAAGCTTCTAGATATAAAACTTTTAACTATTCTTACCTTTATCAGAGAACAGAGCTTACAAATCTTACCTTTTTTTTGCAGAGCTGACCTCTTTTCTTCAGAAACTCCCACTTTTACCTTTCTTAGAGCACAAAGCATTCAGATCTTGCTTCTTTTCTTTATATCTAGCCTCCTCTTTTCAGCACTAAGCTCTTTAGATCAAGTGAAATACTACGCACTAGGGCACAGACTCACGCACAGATCTTCCACGATTTCTAAGTCAAATTTTTTCACAAAGCTTTTCTTTCTCATTTCCCAACAATCACAGTTTCAGGTCCCGGCAACAGAACCATGTGTTTGCACAGGGGCAGACCCAGGGTTCAACGCTACAACAACGCACCAACAAAACCCTAACTAGTGGCCCTTTCGGCAACACCTGCGAAGCAGATGAAGTCTCAACCGAGGTAGAGGCAGGGGTGTTTGCAGGACTCAGGTGTCTGGAACCTTAGCTGGGACAAAGATCTATGATTTCACCCTTAACAAAGCACTTAGCATCAATATTTCACCTAGAATTAACCCTTATCTCACTTCGTAGATAACACAGAGCATCACAGTATTCACTTAGATCTAAGATAATTCAGCACTTAACAGCATACAACAGATCAGATCTAGTAGATCAACACTAAGCAACTTCATACATATTAGATCTAACATTCAGTCACATCTTAGAAGCACAAAGTGTGAATAGATCTATCTAATCTCATCTACGCACTTAGCAATACATTCATCTAAGAATAAGCACAAAGAATAACACACAGTATTTACGTGGTTCACCCACACCCTGGGGCTACATCCACCAACTCTTCTTCTTTATTAGCTTCAGTCAATCAGGTTACATCATAGAGCTATCAAAACCTCACTCCACATAGGATAGGAGATCTGCGTGCACCTCGCCAGATCCTCCTTCCCCGAGTAGATCTAGCACAAATCCTTCTTACAGTCTGTGCACTCATCACTTACAACACTTGCACTCAGATCTGCAAGTCAATCACATAGATGCCAATATAGCACTTAACTTCCAATCACCTATCTTATTACATCGCTTAGCTACTTATTTATATATTACAAAAGTGGGCCTAAGCATGCGTAAACCCACGGGCTGACATCCCTTTCCCATTACATATCCCCAAAATCCAAAAAGGACCCAAAGTGGGCCGAGATCCTGTGATATCTACTTCGTCTTGCACGCTTCCTTCGATAAGGCGTCGAAGTCCCACAAACGGTCAAATATGACCAAGTATTCCTCAAAACTTGGTCAAGGGACAAAAAATCTAAACCTCTTTTATAAGGTGTTCCTTATATAATTTAAATACATTTTATCAAGGTTTCTTCTCGCACAACTACTTTACTACTCCCAATTTGGAATATTTGGCAATGTTTCCTTTAACTATTATTAACACCATCCTATCAACATCAAAGTGGAATAGTTGATGGTGCTAACAAATAGGATCTCAATGGATTACCTATAAACTTGATCGGTGTATGCAACTATAGCATCCCAAAGGAAATCATGTCACACTTAGGGGAATTAAAATATTCTAAGGGAATATCACGACCTTCACTTTACTGACCAATCAAGTCCCTTGTTACAAGTAGTCCCAATTTCATTCCTATAAATACCATCTTTATGAACTAAACTAAGTTATTATCTAAAAATGTTCAAAGTGGTTGGAGTATTTTAATGACCTAAACTTCTTGTCTCACATTAGGTTTTCATAATGTTTTTCCTCACTCTTTGCTCAATGTGCTCCAAATCAAAGTTATTCCAAAATTCCTCTATCCATTATTGCATCAAAATTATTTTGGGGTTTTATGGTTGATTCTTACAATCAATAAGGATGCCTTTTCCAAATATTTTCTTAGTCACTCTAATAAGTTTTTCTGAAGTGGGTGAACAATCCAACACTTGGTGAATTATGCTTCACAATGATAGGAAGAGTTGACAATGAAGGATCAAAAAACAATGGCATTATGAATGTTTAACTTCCACAAGCATGTTATCCCTATGAAAACGTTTGTAATATCTCTAGTATCAAATTATGAAAGCATAAATGATTGATAGTCCATGCCTTCATAGTTTAATACATGTTAGTGTTACTTTTTAATTTAATGGTCCTACGTGTTTTTCGAGTTCGTGAGAGGTGTCAGACAGTTGGCTTAGGTTGATGGACAATTGGTATGGATTGTTGGTTGTCATTTATGTCAACCATTGGAGAGTGATATTGTATATTGATTCCAACCCTTAGTGATGGATGTCAACCCTTGGAGAAAGTCTGGTAGCGAATTTCGGTAGCACAAAGGTTTGGGTAATGGACCCAAGTTTGTTTGATGTATAATGGCATGATTTTTAATGTATTTGAAGGTAATACTATTATATATGGGTATTATATGTCATGTCATTTCCGATGGTATGTGGAACGTCACATAACTCCTCACGGTTAGAGAGTTATGAGCATGTGAAGTTGGAGAACCCAGGTTTGGGTAATGGACCCAAGTTTGTTTGATGGATAATGGTATGAGTTTTGATATATTTGCAGGTAATAATATTCTATATGGATAGTACATTTCATTCCATTTCCAGTGGTATGTGTAACTTCACATAACTCCTCGCGGTTATAGATTTATGGTCATGCGAAGTTGGAGAACCCTCATGAATCATCTAGAAGCCCCAAAAGGTCAAAGTAGTCAAACTGGTTTAAGAGATTTTAGAAGGTAAATAATAAATTAGTCAAAGTGAATACAAAGTAGTCAAATTGAATACAAAATAAATTATTTAAATAATAAATTTAATGGAGAAATTACTAAGTTGACAAGTGGTTAGAAGTAGGTTAACCCTAAAATAAGGAAAGTGGGTTAAGATGGTTAAAAGGTAACCCCTTGAGGAAGCTACATGAAAGTATAAATAAGAGACAAGACTCTCTCATTTTAATCACACTTGAGAATATTGAATATCTACAGGTGACTGAGGTAACCAAAGGATATTTAAGTTGGATTTCATAGGGAAGTTTAGGTAAAGAAGGCCGAAATTCAAGGGAGTCTAAATTCTTTAAATGATGCTTTCTAAGGTATGTTATTTACAGGTCATCTCACCATTTTCGCAATAAATTTTATTCTATAATGATTCAGACTATGAATATGGTATGCCATTGAGGAAACATATCCAAGTAGTTGTGGTACAAATTTCGTCTTTTGGGTCGTTGTATTTTTGGAGTTACACTCCATGGAAAATAGGGTTTGTGGTTAGTCCTGAAACTAGTCTAAAACAGGTGTTTCGGGTAAAAACGTCATAACTTCTTCATAACAATTCCAAATTTAGTACAAAAAAATGTGTTGGTTAGAGTACAGTCTGTATTATTATTTGTACAATTTTCATATCCATACAACAAATATTCTGTGTGGGGCACGCTCTACAAGTTCTCTCTCTAGAATAAGACAGAATTCAACAAGGTATGCCATTTTTGCTATAACTCCTTTTCTGAGAGGTTCCAAGTAGTGACACCTCGAGGAATTGCATAAAACACATTGAAGACCATTGTGTACTATTTTTAGATCTTTATTCATTACAAGTACATAGTTATGATTATTTCAAGTTAGGGTTATTGACTAATCCAAAATTAGTCATGTGAGACTAAAGTAAAATTTGTTGTTTTCAAGTTTCTGTAGTGAGGAGTTTCACAAATGTTTTTCGGATAATCCACCGTTTGTATCATTTCGTCGTCGACGTTTCGAATCTAAATCAGGATTCATCATCAGGACTAATCTTCAAGTTAGAGCTAGCTGATCGTCATCAATTAATACTATAATTTAATATTAATGGAATTATATTTATTTGTTTAGGGTTTTGGTTAATTTGTTAGGTTTTACTCTTACTTAGTTATTTAATAGTAGTGGTTTTCCTTTAGTTATTTATTTTTTATTTGGAGTTTCGTTAATTAGGTTTTACTTTTAATTAATTATTTAGTATTGTTAGTTTAATTGTAGTGGGTTTATTAGTGGTTTATCTTAATAAAGGATAACAAATGTGTATTGATATTAAGGATTACCTATTTAGTTATTTTAGTTAAGCACTTGGTTTTAGTTATATTTAGAAATAGAAAAGATAGTGTATTAGGGTTTGAAAAAGGAATAGGATTTAAATTAATAAGTGTATAGAGATTTTAAGTTAGTAGTGAATTCTAGGTTTCATTAAGATTTTTTATTTAAGCAAAATTGATAGTGTTTTTAAAATGAGTTTGTAGGTTAGAATGTCTATTGAGGGTATTAGGGAGTGTAAAGGATTAGGGTTTAATGACAAGTTTCTAAATAAGAATTAAGACTGGATACCTAAACCTATTCAATATAAACCAAAACAAGTGGGAAAGGTTAGTGTCAAACTTGATTTGTCCCAGGAAGTTCCTTTAATTGGTTGATTAATGGGTGCCAAAAGCTACTTACCTCTAGGCCACCGTCTCTGTTCATGTTGTTGGGGTGCTTGATTATTTCTATGGCTTCTCTTAAGCATCTTTTGTAGTAGTGACCCTCTTTTGCTAGTATCTTGGTATCCTCAAGGAAAACATGATGTTTGGTTTTGTGGGAGTGTTCTGCTAAGGCGGAGGTACGGGTACGTTCCTTTCTAATGTCTGCTTCGTGTTCCTT
>JASDQU010025502.1:76405-87856 GCA_032191745.1 Picea mariana
ATGATGAAGTTTAGGCACTTAATAATGGCAATTTTCAGTTTGGCTTAGCTAGCCAAGTCTAATAAGTGAGGCTTGGATAGTTAGGTTTTTTCAGTCATGAGGACTGAGGCACAAATCACCAAGTCTAGGATAAGGATATAATTATTTATAAATGGGCTATGATTTTACCTATGTTGATTCACTAAGGAGTTATTCAATGAAGATAAAAAAAAAAAAAATTAAAAAACACGTATTTATAGGTTTAAGAGACATACTAATCTAGCATATTAGATATTTTTCCTTACTTGGCCAGTGTTATGGGTTGAGTTGTTTGGAGCTCTATCCTTCAAAGAGGGAATCCCAATTATATTGAAAATCAACTCATGCTATATACTCCATAATTTAGCGTCATCCATCAACTCATGTTATATAGTCCATAATTTAGCCTCTATTATGTAAATCAAGAGGAAACCATGCCAGATGTATGGAATTAGCATTATGAGTATCAAAAAGATGACATAGCTAGAAGAAATTCTAATTATATATTTGTAGAAGACTTTTATAAATATTTTGATATTTATTTCTATGTAACAAGCTAATAATTTGAGAATTGTGTGTTTGAATGATTAATTGTATAATTTTGGATCAAAATCATTGTGTAAAACATCCATGTTGTTAAATATTTGTCCTAGTGATTTGGGGAAATTGTTGTGCATGTATGTTTATTTCCATTGTAATATTGAATTGATATATGTATGTGTGTGTAAAACTTAGTCAAGAGATTGCTAAGGATAAAATGGAATCATAACCGAGAAACCTAATTAGATGAGAAGACAAAATTTTAATAGTGTGCCATGACAACCAAGGTAGGTAGGTCTAAGTATAGTGAAACAATGTTTACAAAAGACAAATTGATCAAGACAAATGTTTGTAAATGGGCTATGATTTTACCTATGTTGATTCACTAAGGAGTTATTCAATGAAGATAAAAATAAAATTAAAAAAAACATGCCTTTATAGGTTTAAGAAACATATTAATCTAGCATATTAGATATTTTTCCTTACTTGGCCAGTGTTATGGGTTGATTTGTTTGAAGCTCTATCCTTCAAAGAGGGAATCCCAATTATATTGAAAATCAGTTTTGGGTTATATGTGGGAGTGCTCAAGCTAACATAGTTGTTGGAGTACTTCACACACACCTAGGATTTCTTTTTCCTAAGGTTTTCCCTATGTTTATTAGTCATTATCCAGTCTCCTAAAGTTTA
The DNA here is from genome assembly GCA_032191745.1 of Picea mariana. Taxonomy (NCBI): domain Eukaryota; kingdom Viridiplantae; phylum Streptophyta; class Pinopsida; order Pinales; family Pinaceae; genus Picea; species Picea mariana. The sequence goes on from JASDQU010025502.1 coordinate 77,651, forward strand.
GGGAGATTATTCTCTTCAGTTTTCACTTCAGTTTGATCAGTTGAGTGGAGTCTAGATGCTACATTGGGATTATCACCATGCAGCATTGGAATCATCACTAGCTAATGCGCATTGTCCTTGGGATCATCACTAGACTAGCACATTACCCATGATTCCTTGATCTCCTCCTCACTTCACTATGTTTCATTCAGTTAACTGAAGACTGGTAGACTAGTTAACTCAGACTAGGTGGCAATTCACTCACGTAACTCCCTGAGAGACTAGACTAGGTGGTAGTTTACTCCCGTAACTGATGGTGTGTGTCCAAATCACTCTAGACCACCACTACGGTGCATTGTCTTCTCCTCTGGTGTGCATTAGTTGAGTTATACAGAGTATATCATGTGTAAATTATCATTCATTCATTTGGTTAATGAGAATTCTTCCATTCTTTCTCTCCTGCTTCTCTTTTCTCATATTTTATCTGCAAATGTGTATGTCAATTCCTAGCTAGATATATTTTGTGAAGGTTCAACACATTTACATGGTATCAGATATGATGAACTGCTAGGAAAAAGACACGCCAAATTATTTTTTCAGGTACCGAAGATTGAAGACAGCGGAAAAATGGAATTTTCAAAAGAATTCATTCTTACACCATACAGTTTCTTTGCATGGAAGGAGAAGATGATCATGCATCTCCGAAGCAAAGGATTGTATAGGTTAATCATGAACAGAGAGACAAAACCAACATCAGCCATAGAAAAATCCAATTATCTAAATCGAATGGATGAAGCATTCGAAACAATTTGTAGTCTCATTTCTCTTGAACTCCTCTTTCACATATCCTCATGTAAAAACCCCAATGAATATTGGACCACCATGGAAGGGATTTTTGGAAAATAGGAAGAGATGAGGGGACACTTGCTCGAGGTGGAATTTCTCACATTGGATCCAAAAACCTTTGAAAATCTCCAATATTTCTTTACCAAATATAAGGATTTGTTGTCGCAACTCAAATCTTGTGGGGTTGATAAATCTGAGGAGAAACAAATGGTTCTCACCATACTCTCCAAACTTGATACAAAATACTTAGTGTTTGTATCCACATTTCATTCAGTTAGATTTACATCTGGATCTACCTAGAAGATGCCCTCTCTTGAGGAATTTATCGAGTCTTTGACACAAGAGCAGAGCAAGCTCGTCAATATGGGAAAATTCAAAGGCCCAAAGGCACATGCACTTACACTGCAAGACAAATTCGACAAAGGAAAGACTCAGAAGGCTTTCTTTCCTTTAGATCTGATCCATAGTGACCTCATGGGCCATTTTTTGCATCCATCAATCAATAAAGAAAGGTGCGTGCTCATTTTTGTTGATGATTTCTCACACTTCACATGGATTTACTTTCTCAAGAAAAAATCAGAGGTCTTTCAACACCAAAACAATTTCAAATCCCTTGTTGAGACACAGTTAGGAAACAAAATAAAAGTACTTCGAACAGATAACGGGGGAGAGTATGGCAACCATGAGATACATAATCTTTGTCATGAGGCAGGGAATCAGTTGCAGCACATAGTTCCCTATACTTCGCATCAAAATGAAGTTGTTGAGTGGAAAAACCGATCTATAAAAGAGATGACATCTTACATGCTACATGCAAAGTCACTTCCACAAATATTATGGGTCGAAGCACTTAATTGTGAAACCTACGTTAAAAACATATCTCCCTATAGATCTGTCAAGGATAAGACCCCCTACAAGTCTTGGAGCAACCTCAAACCAAAAGTGACCCACTTTCATATTTGCAGTTCACGTGCATGGGCTAGGATTCCCTTTGATAAGAGGAAGGCACTTGATCCATAGAGAACAGAGTGTATCTTTGTTGGATACCCTGACGGTGTGAAGGGATATAGACTCATTGATATTTCCTCAGACCGGCTCGTCATTGAGCGTAGTGTCCAACTCGAGGAAAGTGTCTTGCATGTACCTCAACAACCACATACATACACCTTTATTCTTCCACTTGTCAGAGATGATGAGCATGCACATATCAACTCTTCTTCATATGAGAGCTATGATTCAGAGGATTCAGATGATCCAGATACAGAGTCAGTACAGTTAGATGTAGAGTCAATGCATCCAAATGCAGATTGATCCAAAAAGGATCTAGAGAAGGCTAAGAATAACTCAGAACTCATAGAGGTAGCTCAGAACGCTCATAATGGATTTAGTAGATAGAGAAAGGGAAAAAATTCAAATTTCCCAAAACTCAGTGAAAACTGCATGATTGTGAAGAGTGTGTCATAATATTTCTAACGATGAAAACGGCTCGTCAAACAGAGTTACGATTTGAAAGATATTCGCGGTCAAAGATGTGGTCAACCAGGACCAGTCAGTAGGGGACACATCATCATCCGTACTGGTGACATTAGCAGATGACATGGTAGGGTGAATTCATCATACGGATGATGACATCAGCATGCCACGTGGAAGCACCACAGGCTACCACATGTCACCCACCACTGGAATTTTCAAGGGTCCATATGGACCAATGGGAAAGTGCCATGTGGCACCCCCAGGAGACGCCACGTTGCACCACCCAGGGAGCACCACATGTCAGTACAGTAGTGACAGGGCGATCCATGTCATCATATGAGTAGGAGAATCAAAAGGTGCCACATGGCCCAATCATGGGGCAACACGTGGCATCCCGTTAATGCCCAATGTTAGCCCATGAATGATTTTGGTTTTAAAAAAAGAATTGGCGGGTCCACCAAATCTGGCATACCACGCCAAATATATACAATCATTGGCGGAATTACTAAGAGGACCGCTAAAATTAGCGAATTTTTTAACTATGGCTAAACATATATGTAACCACTACCAAAAACGGATTATGACAGGTTCGACCCCGGAACCTCCGCCCAGAACAAAGCCTTTAAAACTTCGCTCTAACCAATGCGCCAAGGGGTGTGCCTTGGTACATCTGCCTTATTTAATATTTAAGAATGTGTTTTGGGCCAGAGCCAGGGGGAAGGTGCGTGATTGTACTGTACAATCTGAAATGGATTTTGAGATAGATGTTGTCATAATTGCTGGTGGAGAGGGCACAAAAATTGAGACAGGATTTATCTTGGGCCTAGGATCAGAATCCCAATAAAGGCAATTCTAGCCAAGCTTTGATTGCCATCAACTCCTCTCCCGATACTTGGATTGTAGATTCAAGAGCATCACACCACATGGCTGCCACAAAAGAAGTCTATTCTTCATTGGATGCATGCAAAGGTCCTCCTATTCTGATGGGGGACAACTCTCCATTCGAGGTCACCGACAAAGGAAGTATTGAACTCACAAACAGAAGCTTTGAGAATGTGCTACACGTTCCCAAAATTCCTATCAATATCCTCTCCATGTATCATATGACAACTCTGGCACCGAAAAGAGATTCATATTCACACCTGATGCAGTGGATATCTATGGCATGCACACCAATTCCAGGGTTGCTACCAATGAGGTAAATCATCAATCTAGAATCTACACATTTTCTGAATTTATTGAACCAAATTCTGCATTATTTCTTAGCCATGTTGATGAAAGTAGTAGAATATGGCACAAAAGGTTTGGGAATTTAAATTTCAGATATATGAAACAACTTAGCAAGCAGGGAATGGTTGATGGTCTACCTGACATCCACTTCTCCAAAGGAATTTGTGAGGGGTGTGTTCTTGGAAAACACCCTCAAAAGAAATTTGACAAAGGAAAGACTCAGAAGGCTTCCTTTCCTTTAGATCTGATCCATAGTGACCTCATGGGCCCTTTTTCGCATCCATCAATCAATAAAGAGAGGTACGTGCTCATTTTTGTTGATGATTTCTCATAGTTCACATGGATTTACTTTCTCAGGAAAAAATCAGAGGTCTTTCAACACCTCAACAATTTCAAATCCCTTGTTGAGACACAATCAAGAAAGAAAATCAAATTCCTTCAAACAGATAACGGGGGAGAGTATGTCAACCATGATATACATAATCATTTTCATGAGGCAGGGATTCAGTTGTAGCACACGATTCCCCATACTTCACAGCAAAACAGAGTTGTTGAGCGGAAAAACTGATCTCTAAAAGAGATGGCATCTTGCATGCTACATGCAAAGTCACTTCCACAGAGATTATGGGTCGAGCACTTAATTGTGAAACCTACATTCAAAACATATCTCCCCATAGATCTGTTAAGGATAAGACCCCCTACGAAGCTTAGAGTGGTCTCAAACCGGAAGTGACCCACTTTCATATTTTCGGTTCACGTGCATAGGCTAGGATTCCCTCTGATAAGAGGAAGGCACTTGATCCACATAGAATATGGTGTATCTTTGTTGGATACCCTGACAGTGTGAAGGGATACAGACTCATTGATATTTCCTTGGATCGGCTCATCATTGGGCATAGTGTCCAATTCTAGGAAAGTGTCTCGCATGTACCTCAACAACCACATACATACATCTTTATTCTTCCACCTGTCAGAGATGATGAGCATGCACATACCGACTCTTCTTCAAATGAGAGTTATGATTCAGAGGATTCAGATGATCCAGATACAAATTTAGTATAGTCAAATGCAGAGTCAATGCATCCATATGTAGATTAATCCAAAAAGGATCCAGAGAATGCTAATAATAACTCAAAACTCACAGAGGTAGCTCAGAATGCTCAGAATGGCTTCAACAGACAGAGAAAGGGAAAAAGTTGAAAGTTCCCAAAACTCAGTGAAAACTGCATGATCGTGAAGAGCGCGTCACAAGATTTCTAACGGTGCAAACGGCTCGTCTGTATTGTTGATGTCATCAGCTGACATGGCATGGTGACTTCATCATATGGATGATGATGTCAGCATGCCATGTGGAAGCACCACAGGCTGCCATGTGTCACCCACCAGTGGACTTTTCAAGGGTCCATATGGACCAATAGGAAAGTACCACATGGCACCCCCAGGAGACGCCACATGGAACCACCCAGGGAGCGCCACGTGTCAGTATAGTGGCGACAAGGCAAGCCATGTCATCATATGAGAAGGAGAATCAGAAGGTGCCATGTGGCCCAATCATGGGGTGACATGTGGCATCCCGATAATGCCCAATGTTAGCCCATGAATGATTTTTGTTTTAAAAAACGAATTGGCAGGTCCGCCAAATTTGGCGGACCACGCCAAATATATACAATCGTTAGAAGAATTACTAAGCGGAACGCTAAAATTAGCGTAGTTTTTAACTATGGCTAAACATATACGTAACCACTACCAAAAACAGAGTCCAACGGGTTCGACCCCGGAACCTCCGCCCAAAACAAAGCCTTTAAAACTTCACTCTAACCAACGTGCCAAGGGGTGTGCCTTGGTACATCTGCCTCATTTAATATTTAAAAATGCATTTTGGGACAGAGCCGGGGGGAAGGCGTGCGACCATACTGTACAATCCGAAATGGATTTTGAGATAGATGTTGTCATAATTGTTGGTGGAGAGGGCACAAAAACTGAGACAAGATTTCTCTTAGGCCTGGGAATGCCAGAGTCAGATCGGAGCGTGGAGACAATCATTTTCGGTAATTCAATGTCATGAATCCAATGGTGATGTTTGTTTTATGATATGAGCATTATATATACATCTTGATTCCATAATGAGGTATATTCATGTATTTTCCAAATTCTTTTTCTGAGTGAATAAAAGAGCCTACCCATTTGAGAGCAGGACCCGGAGACGTAGTCCACCAGGGATGAACTCTATTATCAAGTTTTTGTGTTAAGATATGATGCTTATGTCTCTTCATTTCTAAGTTTTCCTTAATGGTGCACATTAATTTATTCTCATTTAATACAATTCTTTATAAGTCATGATGAAAAGATCTCGGATCATGTTGGTATCAGAGAAGTGATCTTTGACTTGAATTTTTTAGTGTGAATGATTACTAAGGCCAAGCATAAACAGGGTGAAGGAACTCTAAATACTTTCAATCTTGAAGTTGGTCATGTATCCAGAAGGAAGAAAATGGAAAAAGAGGACAAGCATGATGAACAGGAGAAAAACTTTCACATGGTGTTTTATTGCATGTCAGAAATGGTCAAGCGAATGTATGGAGATTACAGGAAGAGGATGAAGAAGAAAGGGAAGAAAAAGGAAGCACATGCAGATGATGATGCTTCGGTAAACCAAGGGGCTAGAGAATATTGTCATGAGCCTCCATCTTCACCTTCGAGTTGTAGTTCTTCTTACTTTGAGAATTTTCATCATTCTCATCGTTCTAGCCATAAAACCTCTTTTAAGAAATAATTATTAAATATTGATGTAAAATTTTCTTTAACTATGTTTAATGGAGATGCTAATCCTGAAAAGCTAGATAATTGGATCTGACAGGTTGAAGTGTATTGTCAAGTCCAGCATATTGATGAAGAGGAAGTTAAAGTGCAATTGGATTCTCTTTGGTTGGAAGGCACCGCTCTCGTATGGAGGGAGAGCAAGCTTCATGATGAAAGTAAGTGTGGTAAGCTTCTTTCCTCATGGTCGGAGTTTAAATCAACGATCAGGAAAAAAAAGTATCCATTAGGGTATTTACATAAAGCACTGATGGAATGGAAAACCTTAAGGAAAAGTAAAGGACAAATTGTACAAAGTTTCACAAAAGAATTTAGGAAGAAGGTTCTTGCATTGAACATTCCTTTAGATTCTTATGAGACATTAATGAAGTATATCGATGCACTTCACAGTTATATTCGACATACTTTACTCTTGTTTAACCCCACTAGTCTTGACGAAGTTTGTGTGCAAGCCACTCATCTAGAGAACAGGGGGAAAATGTTCAAGAATATCCCACAAAGAAACCTTCCAATTTCCCACAGAAGACTTTTAAGAAGTTTAAAAGGAAGGACAAGAAGACCGATACATTAACAAGAGAAGGAGGAAAACTCTCTTGCACTCATTTCAAGAAGAGAGGTCACGATGAAGAACATTGTTGGAAACTGCATCCGGAAAAGAAACTGAAACAGTTCGATGGAAAGGGGAAGACAAAGACCGTTGCTATGGTACAACAAGATCTTGGTTCTGATTCTGGAGATGAAGGAAAGATCACAGCGATTGGAGTACAAGGTAAAGATTCTCTTCATGCTAGTTCTAGTTCCAATGATGAATCTCATTTTGATGAACGAAAGAGGAATGAGTTATTTCACATAAGATTTGTATCTAAACATACTAAGATAGATATATTATTTGATCTGGGTTCCCAAGTAAACTTAATATCTGAAGCACTTGTCAAGAAAATGGGTCTTGAAATGAAACCACATCTGAAACCTTATCCTCTTGTTTGGGTATGCAACAAAGAAAAACTTAATGTCACCTAATAATGTAGGATAACATTTGATATTTCTTCAAAATTGATTGGTGAGGTTGATTTAGATGTTGTACCACTTGATATATGTGGCATAGTGTTGGGAATTCCTTATCTTTATGATAGAAAATCAGTTTTCTTTCGACATGAGAACAAATACCACCTTACTAAAGAGGGAGTGGAATATGTTTTTTGGGCTCACAGCATGAGGGTAAATACCACACTTGTTAGTGCATGACAAATGAAAAGACTCATAAACACTAATAAGAGATATGTACGCATGGTCGTCAAAGAGAAAGACGTAGGGACATCCGACACTTTCCAAGGGTGTGATCCATCTCATAAAAAGGAATTAATTGATATTGTTTCTAAGTATGATGATATTTTTCAGGAACCAGATGGATTACCTCCTAAGAGGGGAATCCAACATGAGATACATCTTCAGCAGGATTCTCCTTTGCCTAATGTGGGCATGTACATGATGTCATTTGTGGAGATGATAGAGATCAAGAAGAAGGTACAAGGATTATTGGATCAAGGGGACATCAGACCCAGTTCATCTCCTTGTGGTTCTCCAATCGTGATGGTTCCAAAGAAGGATGGCACATGGCGAATGTCTGTCAATTACCGGGCCTTAAATAAAATCACAGTGAAAAATTGATACCCTCTTCCTCGTATAGATGATTTACTTGATCAATTGAAGATTGTTGTCTATTTCACTAAGTTGGATTTGCGCAGTGGATCTCATCAAATCAGAGTCGCAGAATAGGATGCATGGAAAACTACCTTTAAAACCAAACAAGGATTGTTTGAGTGGTTTTTTATGTCATTTGGGCTTTGTAATGCTCCGACAACTTTCATGTGTGTGATGAATGATGTATTCAGGCCTTTCATAGATGACTTTGTGATTGTATATTTAGATGAAATTATTTTTTTTATCGGGACATGGGATGAGCATGTGAGGCATGTAAAGAAAGTATTGGATACTTTGCAAAGGGAGAAGTTGTATGTAAAATTGTCTAAATGTGAATTTGGCAAGACTGCACTTGTATACTTAGGTCATATTGTAGGAGGAGGACAATTGAAAATTGACCCTTCCAAAATTGATGTAATTGTAAATTGGCCTGAGCCAAAAAGTGTAACCAAAGTTTGAAGCTTCTTAGGTGCATTCCAGTATTGGAGGAGATTCATTCCCAATTTATCCTTCATAACAGCTCCTCTTCATGCCTTAACCAATGTGAAGAAAACTTTTCAGTGGGAAGGAAAGCAACAAAAATATTTCGACACTTTGAAAGGCAAGATCAGTACTGCACCAGTATTATCACTGTCGAATCTTCAACAGCCTTTTGAGATCAAGACAGATGCCAGTGGATAGGCCATGGGTGCAGTACTAATGCAATATCGTAAGCCTATATGTTGCCACTCTGAAACTTTTAATCAAGTTGTTGTTAACTATCCTACATATGATAAAGAGTTATATGCATTAGTCCAGAGTGTAAATAAATGGAAGCAATACTTGTTAGGGAAGGAAACCATTATACATACAGATCACCAACCCTTACAGTATCTTCAAGCATAGATCAAATTGCAACAATCTCGGCACTACAGGTGGATGGGTTTTCTACAAAAGTTTCACTTGGTAATCAAGTATAATAAGGGTACAAGTAACAAGGTAGTTGATATGCTTTCTAGACCTCCTATTGCTACTTCTATTATTTTTAAGAATGCTTCTATATCTCATGATATCTATATAGAACAATATGCCATCGATGAATATTTTAAAGAAGTATATATGAAGCTAACCCTTAGTGCATAGGTAGAGAACTATTGCCTGCAAGGAAAGTTACTTTACCATCTTGGAAAGCTATGTATTCCTACGAGTGAACGAGTCCAGGTAATATGAGAAGCTCATAATTCTCTTGTGTCTGGGAATTTTGGGGTAGGAAAACTATAGCTCATTTACAAAGGTTTTGTTACTGGCCTTAAATGAAAGAAATTGTAACTAAATATGTAAAGGGGTGTGTGATGTGTTCTATTTGTAATCCCACTAATAGAAAATTGGGGCTATACTCACCACTTCATGTTCCATCCCATCCATGGGAAAGTATATCCATGGATTTTGTAGGGGGTTTACCCATGACCAAAGGGGGTCATGACTATTTGTATGTTCTAGTGGATAGGTTCAGAAAAATGTGTATCTTGATGCCTTGTAAAAAGAAGATCATTGTTGAGCAGACTGCTAATCTCTTCTTTCAGCATGTTTGGGTTCACTTTGGATTACCCACATCTATCGTCTCAGATCAAGATACTTGATTCCTTAGAGACTTTTGGTGATCCGGATTATTTTCGGCACGAAATAAGAGCGGAGATATAATAAAGAAATGCATAGAGATATTGCAGATGTTCAATAATATAACAGAAATGTATCATAGATGCAACCATACACACAGATATACAGTAATACATGATTTCTATTAATCAAAGAAATGTACAGAGACTATAAAAATACAGAGTGAAAGACTCGCTAGAATGGTGGCAGCTTATCTCTGAGAAGAGATGTGACGTCTACTCGCATTCGCAAGAATATGATTACAATGAGGCTCTGAAGGCCTTTTTACAATAAATGGGAATGCCAAAAGTCCTAGACATCCAAAAACCTAACCCTAGGAGATGAAGCGCCAAAAGTCATGTGGGCTCCGTTTGGGTAAGTTAGTACATCAACTTCCCGGGGTCGTAACTTTTGCATACGATCTCTGTTTTAGCAGTATGATAGCTCGTTGGAAAGGTATCGCCGATGAGATTAATTTTGGGGGCTCAATTACTCCTTTATATATCATTGAGAACCTCTATCTCG